>NW_021024612.1:2552765-2680015 GCF_004153795.1 Camellia sinensis
CCTGCCACCACCAGCTACCCACCACCCACCTTCACCACTTTCCACCACCGTCTTCCGCCGCCACTTGCCACCACTTGCCATTTCTCACTCTTTTTTATATTTTTAAAATTTTTTAAATATTTTGTCAATTACCAAACGCGTTTGTAGTTTATGTTTTTTTAAAAATAAACAAAAAATAAACAAAAATCAGTTTATAAAATTTTTGTAAATATAAACTGAAAATGTAAACATTACCAAACACACCCTTAACGTTCGATTGAACACAAACCACTTTTATTACTCTTGTTACCATTTTAGTTCAATTGATTAGCCTCTTTTTAAATTACCTTTCCATTATTTAATCATTTAGTCCAAAAATGAGAATGAAGTCCACTAAATGGAGGAAAGTGTCAAACAAGAAGTTGTTTTGGATATGAGAGAGATGTAATGCCCAGCACGGAAGGGTTCTTTCTCATGCTTAAACAACACTCATTTGAAATGACTCTCAAACAAATAAAACCAAGAAATGACGGAGAGTGCAGAGATGATTATTGCAAGTGTGAACAGAAGTATGAAAAGCATAAAATAAATGCTATCAACTCAAACAGGTTTGTGTCTAAGGCCTAAACCACCAAACCTATGAGGACCACTACACTACAAGCTTACTATATAAAGCACAAATGAAATAAACACATTAAAACAGTTCTAAAATGAGTGAAGACAGTGTCGGAATTAGGTTGAAAAAGCTAAAAAAAGTAAGCTAAAATATGAGAGAAATAATGCTAGTAAACAAGCCAAAGGAGGGGTGGCTAACCCCTCCACTTTTGGGACTTCAAAACCACATTTTTAGTCTCTAAAAAATAGTGGTAAAACGTTGGAAAAAAGTTGAGAAAGAAATGGGAAACACAATGGCAAAAGCTTAGAGAACAAGGTTCAAAGAAGAGTGGTTAACCCCTCCAGCTTTGATAGCCACAAGTTTCAGCCCATAAAAATAGTCCAAAAATAGTTCAAAAAAAGAAAGAAAAGAGAAGGAAGAAACAGTGTAAAGATACTCAAAGTTATACCTCTTGAAGAGGAGTAACTCATTTGTTCACAAACTACAAAGCTTACACTCTCTAGGACTGAGATTCTAGTTCAAGAACCTCAGCAAGGAGCCTCAAATATTTGGTTTAGAAAGTGTAGGTAGAGTGTATGTAGGTTGCAAGATAGAGAGAGAGAGAGTGCTATTTAAGTATTGGAGCTTTTGGAATTTTTTGTAACCTAAAATCAAGAGGGTTGGTCTTGTATTTATAGAAAAACAACCTCTCAGGTCAGAAATATTTGTATATGGACAGCTGGTGCAAGGCATGCACATGGGGGAGAATAGTTGGCATCAACTGGCATCAAAATATCTACCTTCCGGGACACCTGGCCAGCCGGCCAAGTAGGGGACGGCCGGCCACTAAAAGCTGGTTGACCGTTCACAAAAATCTGCTCTTAATCCCAACTTTAAACGGGCATATCTCCCTTATTCAGACTCGATTTTAGGTGATTCTTGCATCTAAATTGAAGGCCCAGAAGTTTAATTTTCAATAGTGGTGGCCTCACATCTAAATTCTAAGTGCAAAAAAAGATATACCTAATTTAGTGAAGGCTGCTCATTTCTTTCTTAACAGATTGATGCCCAATTTCCAACGACCATATCTCCCTCATCCGGACTCGGGTTTAGATGATTATTGAGTCCAAATTGAAACCCCAGAAATCTAATTTCCAATGATGGTAGCCTCACATCTAAATTATAAGTGTACAAAGAGATATGACTAGTTTTGTAAAGGCTGCTCATTTCTCTCTTAACGGTTTGATGCTCAACCTTCCCCCAACTAGTTTTCTTCCAACCTCTCCTATTTCCTTTAACTCCGTAACTATAAATAAGATGTTTTTAAAGATTTTTCAAAGAGTTTACCTGCCTTTCACTTATTTCCACTTTGTCCTTACTCGGTTTACTGAAAAGTCCAATATTTTAAATGAAATACTAGTCTCGAAACATCGTAGAACCATTTGAAAAAATATTTTAAAAAAGATGGTTTTAAAGTCTAAAATTGTTTTGGTCAAAATGAGGTGTAAGGTTAGGATTAAAAGCTCAAAAATCGAAGCCTTTTGCTGAAGAACTTGAACAATTGTACGACGTCACTTTTCATTATCGAGTGTCCAACCTGAGGTGCCTAAGTTTTAAGGGCGGTAAAAAATGGAGTGTCTAAATGTGTGCTATATAAGCACACTTTTTTATCTTTTTTGGGTCACATCTTTTTACCCCTTGACTTTTTTTTATCTGTTTGACTTTTCGTTGACTATCTGTTCAAATTTATATCTATATGTTCAACAAAAAAAAAAATTATATCTATTCGAATTTATATCCATCTATTCAATTTTTTTAACTATTTGTTTAATTTTTTTTCCCCTTATATTCAATTTTTTCCTAAATTCTATTTATCTATTCAATTTTCCCTAAATTCTATTTATTTATTCAATTTTATATCTATTTGTTCATTTTTTTCTCATAAATTCTATCTACCTGCTGAATTTTTCCCTAAATTTTATCTATCTATTTAATTTTTTTCCTATCTGTCAAAAATCTGTGTCAACTTTTTTGTTTATCTATTGCAATCATCATCATCAATATCATTTTTTTTCTTTTCAATTATGTCTCATATATACACACACTCAGAGATATACATACACACACCAACACCTATCTGTTGCAATCCAAACCAAACCCTATCTGTTCTATTTTTTTTTTCTTCTCTCTATTCAAATCTTTATTCTAATTCATCCTTATCTATTCAACACAAAAATTAAAATAAAAACAAAAACAAAAACAAAAACAAAAACTTTATCTGTTTCATTAACAACAACAACAACAACCGCAAAAAAAAAAAAAAAATGTTTGGATCTAAAATTTTGATACGATAAAAAACCCCTTGTTCAATATTTGATATATTCACTCATTCACCCAGATCTAAGCGAAGAAAAAAAAGAATTAAACAATAAAAAATAGATCTAAGCCAGAAAAAAAAGAAAAGAAAAAAAATCCTATCTGTTTATCATCATCATCATCATCATCATCATTAACAACAACAACATCAAATAATAATAATAATAATAATAATAATAATAATAATAATAATAATAAACAAATTTTGTTGAATGAAACCCTCAGATCTTGGATGGTCCAAGTATACACACACATACACACACATATATATATAGCTCATGAATATACGTACATACATTTCATGAGCTATATATGTATATGTGTGTGTGTGTGTGTATGTAGAGAGAGAGAAAGAGAGAGTAGCGATCAGCGGCCTCTCTAGCCGATTTCTTCAAACCCTAGAACCATGGCATGGCATTGTCACTGGCGAGGTAAAAGTAGATCTTAGTCTCAATGGCAGAGTAGATCTTAATCACGACGATGTTGGGATGCTTCAGCTTTTTTATTATTGAGATCTCATGAACTAGTCCTATAGCTCGGCCAAAGGCAAAACCGACTGAAGATGGGGGTCTGCGGTGGTGGAGGAAGCGTCATCGGCAGTCGAAAGGATGTGCTTGAGATGCTTCTTCAATGGCTTGTAACAGAGGAACTTTGTATTAGATTACACCATATAGATTGGCAATTCTAGAGAGATCGCAACCACTGTTGTTGCCGTTCTTCATTGTCGCCATTGCCGCATCCTTATTTTTCTTCTTCTGCTTTCGTGTCTCTTGACTTCTTCAAGTTGGTGGCGCTGTTAGGGTTTTGCGAGAGGAGAAAGAGAGAGAAGACGGAGAGAAAGAGGTAGAGAGAGAGATGCGGGTTTAGAAAAAATAAAATAAAAATACGTGGTACTATATATGTACGTGTGTATTTTAGTCATTTTGTTTGGACATGTTTTTATGGGCAGAATATTTTAGAGCGTAAATTTTTAACCAAACAAAATTTAAATTTAAATTTATCAATTGAGTGATATACTACTATTAAAACAATCAAGGTTACTTAACCAATATTTACGTAGAAGTCCCTGTTTGATTACTTTTCAACAAGTGATTTTAATTTTCTTAAATTTATCAAATTTTGTACAAATCTTATATTTTTATCCAATCAATGATATGTCTATTAACTTGAATATTATTTTTCTTGATAGAATGAGTACCCAAGTAGAATCACAGTCCCAAAATAAGAAGAACAAGGGCAAATTCTTCCAGGGTGACAATGGATGGTAGAATTATAAGAGGGAAATCGAAAAAGATGTTATGAAAATTTTCGAATGCATAGAGATTTGTTCTACCAATTGTAGAGCAAACTAGGAAAATTGCTCATTGTTGATAGTTGATGCACCTTTTGCTAGGGCCTAGTCCCTTTATTATCCCTTCTTCTTCTTCTTCTTCTTCCCTTTTTTTTTTCTTTGTACCAAAAAATAGAAAACCCGTTGAAATGGAATTGTAATGAAATGTACCAATATAGGTACTAATTATTAACTTTTGTTTATAAAAGAACTTTGCAAAATTTAAAATTGAAGAAAAGAAAAAAAAAAATTATAAGTTTTACATCTTATAAGGGAAAAAATGACAATTACACAGCAACAAGTTATTTTACAATTTATTCAACCAAACACTAGTCTGCTACTTAAATCCATAATCTCATAGTTGCATCAAACAAGCTAACAACTTTTGTTTAAAATTATGATTTATAATCTATTAAGTTATAATATATAATCACTTGCTCACAACTGCACCAAACTGTCCCAAAATTTTGTTGAAATACTTCTCTTAAAACTTTTGTGGACTTCATGATCAGATGCAAAAGCAAAAAGCAAATGCAAAAGCAAAAACAAAACAAAACTAAAGAATTTTGTCTTTTTTTTTTTTTTTGGTTGCTAAATTGGTTTCGTTTAGGAAGAACTTTTTCACTATTTTGACTTTTTTGCTTTTTTTTTCAGAGAAAAAATAAAAATAATTATGATATGAATGTGACATTTTATTTTATTGACTTATTTAACCTATTTTATTTTTTTGTATTTTTTTAGTCCTAACTTAAACTCAACCTACTTGCCAAATGAGGAGGTAGAATTTAAAATTTTCTTTTAGCTTATGGAGCCATTTGAGATGGAAATATTTTGTAGCATTTATATATTGACACTATTTAGTACACTTTATTTGAAAGGAGGCTTACGTGTAGGTCCTAATAGGTGAATTTATTATCAAATAGATTTTATGATAATTAATGGTATTTTTCATCAAATACTGTTAAAAAGACACAAATTATTAATTTTAAACAACAATTTAAAAATTGTTAGAAAAAATGTCATTAATTATAAGTTTTAATGACGGTTTAAAAAAATCATACCAAAAAAGTCACTAATTTTTAATTTTTAGTGACAGTTCTAAAAATTTGTCATAAAAAAGTCATTAATTTTAAATTTTAGCGACAATTTATAAAAATCGTGAAAAAAAATGTTACTAATTATCAATTTTTAGCAACATATGCAAAAATTTGTCAAAAAAAATTATTTTTAGCGACGATATTATTAGGACTTATTTTCAATAGGATTTGATAAAAATTAATTCGAAACTATTAGGATTTATTGGTAGTGTAACCATATTTGTTGTTTATAATTTTTTTTTATTTTTTTATTTTGGAGTTTGTGTCCAACTATTTAATGTAATTTCTATTTGTAACTTATTAAGTCAAAATAGTTTAAATGAATTGAAAAAAGTTCATTTTTAAAAGTTAAGTGATAAGTGCTTTTTATTTCTATTTTTTAAGGGGGATTTGGTCAAAGTCTCCTCATAATAAAATTTTAATTCATTAAAGATAAGTACAAAAAGTTTTCTTAAAAAAATATATTTTACTTTGTCATTACTCAATTATGCGCCTCCTCCTTAGAGACTTTATGAAGCAAAATAAATTAAACTATCACAATTATCAATTTTTAGTAACATATGCAAAAAATTATTTCAAAAAAATTATTTTTAGCGACGATGTTATTAGGACTTATTTTTAATAAAACTTGATAAAAATTAATTCTAAACTATTATGATCTATTAGTGTGGCCATATTTGTTGCTTATACCTTTTTTTTATATATTTTTTTATTTTGGAGTTTGTGTCCAACTATTTAATGTAATTTCTATTTATAACTTATTAAGTCAAAATAGCTTAAACAAATTGAAAAAAGTTCATTTTTTAAAGTGAAGTGATAAGTGTTTTTTATTTCTATTTTTAAAAGGGGATTTGGTCAAAGCCTTCTCATAATAAAATTTTAACTCATTAAAGATAAGTATAAAAATTTTTCTTAAAAAAATATATTTTATTTTGTCATTACTCAATTATGCGCCTCTTCCTTAGAGATTTTATGAAGCAAAATAAATTAAACTGTCATTTTTACCAAATAAAAGTTCAATAGAAAAATTTTAATTAAATCTCCCATTTTTAAATTATGAGTCTACAATTTATAATAAACTACAATGAACGGCATCAGACATAATGGATGAATTCAAATTATGGGGAAAGCTTATGCGCTTCTTTGTTGTCAATTCCACAGTGCCTGTAAGTGCTAGTAACTAATTTTAATAATTGTAAACACTATTACTCATTTATCAAAATATTTTGGTAATTTAAGGAAACACTTGCAAGACCACCTACTTTGAGCCCAATAATAATATGGGACTTATTTATAAAGTTCGTAAGACAAGTCACTCACCACCAACCTCTCTTTATTTTTTTTATCGGTAAAATAAATTTTTTTATTGATGAACAAAAAACTCATTCATTAAGAAAGAAAAAGAAATAGTGTAACAAATATCATAGCGACACATATCAATCCCAATTAAGGCCTTGTTTGACATATACTAAAAAAGTCAAAAAGTCACTACCTTATTTAAGTCATATCATTTTATTTAAGTCACATCATCTCTCCGTCACATCACTTCAAACCCAACTCATATTTCATAAAAATTTAAAAAGTACACTTACTTAAATCATCCCAAATAAGCTGACACTAATATGTCCATCCAATTCCTTGGTAACATGTTATCCACGGTTGACGAGCAACCAACCAAAGTCAAGACAAAAAAAAAAAAAAAACATCAATAAACATATCAAACAACACCAAAATCAGCACCCAAAACAGCAATTAACAGCACCAAAATCAGCGCCGAAAACAACTCTGCACCACCAAAAATCAACAGCAGCAACTGGCAGCAGCAACAACTAGCAGGGATAGCTCTGCAGCAGCACTAGCAGATGCACTCCAAACTCTGTTTTGAAAGCCTCCTCTGATCATCTTCCATAAATATAATTTCATATTATTTTGACTTAGCTAATCAAAACAGTATTAATAATACAGTCTTATAATGTTTGTTTTTTTACATTAAAAATTAATGAAATTCAATTTATTACTGAAAAAAACAAACAAATTAATTAATTATTTTTTGGGTCTTTTTGAACGTTCTCACGTTTTATGATATTTTTTTAGGAAGGCATGGAACTGGTTTAGTTTAGTTAGATTCCTGTATACGGAGAGGTCAGTGAGTTAATCATCGTCAAAAATATGGATTGATAGGGCCTTGTTTTATTTGTTTGTTTCTTTTCCATTATTGGGTTAGTTGTTGCTGTATATATATCGTGGACATTGATTATGTATGGATGTTCATTGATTTGATTCAATTCGTAAGCGAATAAGCCTTTCATAATGTTTCTTCATGTCATTTTGACAAGTACATGAAGCAGTAGTTAGAAAAATAAGGCACATGATGGGTAATACATTTAATGAGCAAGCTTCTATAAAAGCAATGTCTGTTTATAGAAACGCTGATGTAACAGCCCTCTCAACTTCCTTTGGGAAGTCTTCATCCTCAATTATGAATCTCGGCAAATGGCTGCATGCGAAGTCAGCTGCATGCTTTCCTCCATGCCCATCAAAAACCTGAGGTAACCAAGGACATATTCAATTCTTAGAATACAGATGTAAAAGCAAGGTATGTCAAACTACTGGTCCACCTGTAAATTCCCATGTGAGAATGCAGCCCTAACATCAGACCAGAAAGGCCATTACAGGTTTATAGTGAAAAAGTATTTCCAGCACTAAAGATCAACAAATGACATAACTGTAGACACCCTATTTTTGACTGACCTTAAGACTCAGACGTCATCGTTTGAGCGCTCAATGATCACGCATGTTTGTGCTCGTTTCGAGTTTCCGGAGTTTTCGGCCGAGTGTCTTGCCTCCGGGCCTCTGAACTCTTTGTGTTTTGGCTCGGTTTGTGGACCAAGCCTTGTTGACCTTGCCTGGAGAGAGAGAGAGGTCCGTAGACCACTTTTCGTAGTCGTAGACTACTTTTCCCTCTTGTAGGCTAGTTTTCGGTTTCTGATTTCTGGTTTCCGGAGCCTTCGGCCGAGCGCCTTGTCTCAGGACCTCTTAGCGTTCTCCTCTTGGCCTAGTTTTTGGACCATGCCTTGTTGCTTCTACCTAGAGGGAAACAGAGGTTTGTAGGCTACTTTTTGTGGCCATAGACCACTTTTGGTGCCCGTAGACTAGTTTTTGAGGTTTTTGGCTGCGTGCCTTGACCCGCGAACTCTTGTCTTGCATACTTTTTGGTTTTTTTTAGCACAAACCTTGTTTCCTTGCTTGGAGGGTGGAATAGGAGTTGTAGACCAGTTTCTCTCCCTGAAAACCACTTTTCCTGCCTACCAGCCAGTTTTTTGGTCGGCCAACTGGTGTTGGTGGTCTTTGGACCACCAAAAGTGGTCGACAGCCATGCCACCACCTTGCTTTCCTTGTGCAGACCACCTCTCCCCCCTGCTGACCACTTTTCATTCTTGCAGACAACATTCACTGGTCGGCTGACCAGTGCAAGTAGCTGGTCGACCACTTCAACTGGTCGACAACTTTCCTGCAGTTTTCTGCAGATATTTTCTTGCCAGCTGTGCCAGCTGTTGGACATAGAAGGCATCCTCTATACACGTGTATAGAGGGATTGCTTGGAGCCTAAAGCTTGTTCAACAAGCTTGATGCATGATTTTCTATATAAGGGAGCCTCTTCCCTCTTGCCTTAGGTTCAGAATTTTGTATTGGAGCTATACATATATCATCTATCTCTATATTGCTCCTAATCTTCATATTTGTGCTTGAAAGTGCCTATTTTTCACACTTTTGCACACAAACACCTAGTGAAACACCACACTCTTGTTGCTGAGGCACCATGAAGCTGGTTTTGGTGTTTTTGGATTGCTTTTGATTCAAAAAGGTTGCTGGAGTTACTTTCTTGAAGTTATTCTACAAGGGTGAGTTTTTAACCCCTTAAAGCTTTGTTTTTGTTTAAATCTTTGGCCCTATTTGAATGTTGATTTAGGCTTAACTTTAAACTGCAAAAAACTCTGATTTTAAGTGTTTAAGATGTTTGTTTGAGGCTTCCTTGGTGTTGGGGGTGATCTACTCCCTTGCATGCCCTATTTGCTAGGGTTTTGAGCCATCACTTTAGGATTTTGTTTTAGCCTTTATTTGGCCTTTCTACCAGAGGAATTTCAGTGGTGAAAACTTGGTTTTGAGGCCCCAAATGGGTGGGGGTTGTCCCCCCTCCTCTTCTTTTGTATGCTTGTGTTGATGGCTCATCGCAAGAGCATGTAGTTCTATCTTCTTGAAGCTTTGTTTGAACACTTTTTTATGACCTTTTAGACCTGCCATGACTCTATTTTTGGTTGTCTTGGTCACCCCTTGCATGCTTCTTGTATGTGTAGTGTAATCCTCTTTGTAGCTCATCAAAGTAGCATGTTTGTTAAGCATGTTTTGGCTCCATCTTAGCATGTCTCAGGCCTTATTTCAGCATGATATACCTCTGTTTATGGTTGGTTTGATTACCTCTTGCATGCTCCTTGCACTTGTAGTGCAATCCTTCTTGCTAGCCTAACATGCATCATGCTTTGGACCATTATTCTAGCATGCTTTTGGCTCTACTCCAAGAAGTTTTTACTCATGTTTTGCCATGCTTAAGCTCTGTTTTATGTTGTTTTGGTCATGCATGCCTTGCTTTGTATAGCCATAGTGCATTCTTGCTCATTAGCTTTGAGTTTTCAAGCCACTAGCATGCATTGCTTGGGCTATTTGCATGATTTAGCATCATTTGATACATGATTTTGGAGCATGTTTCATTGTCATGCCCTCATATCTTTCACTCCTTCAATGCTTTGGAGGGTTGGTGTTTTATGCCTTAAATATAAGCCAATATGTATGCTATCTTACCTAAGCTTTTGGGCTGCCATATCAGTGTATTTTTAGTCTTATTTTGCCATGATATAACTCTAATTTTTGTTGGTAAAGTCATCTTATGCTTGGTTTTGGTAGGTGTAATGTAATCCTCCTTATTGACCTTGCATACTCCATGTTTCATGCCTTCATGCTAGCTTGTTTTGGCTATACTCCATACATGTTTTAGCGTTGTTTTGACATGCTCTAGGACTGTTTTGGGTTGTCTTGGCCATATGGTTCATGTATTGCATAGCTATAGTGTAAGTGCCTATGCTAGTTTCAAGCTTTGAGCCTCTTGCATGCTATACTTGTGTTGTTTGAGTGATTTGGCATCATTTCATACATGATTTCAGTGCATATAATGTTGTCACACTTCCATGTTTATCACTTCTTGATCATGTTTGAGGGTTATGCTCTTATGCTTAGTTGATAGACCATTGCATGAGCATCACCATCTTGCCTTTCATGCCATCATTTCATAGCATTTTGGCCACTTTTATGGAGCCTCATAGGTCTATCCATATTCGATTTAAGTCCATTGAGCATCGTATTGCATGCCTCGTGTGTAACATGTTTTACTAGCTTTGATGCATTAGCTTTTAAACATGCCATACATTGCATTATGTGTGTTTCATTGTGTTTGGATAGGGTGTTAATCCAAACACGAGAAACGAGGGACGTTTCATACTTGAAGTGATGAAACGTGCCTCATTTCTCGGTCGCCGACCTTCTTGATCAAGCATGATAGACGTTAAGGCCCTTATGTGTTATTTGTGCATTCATTGAAATTGAATTGTACAAACTTGGCTTCTCGGCCGTCGTGCATTGCGATGCTCGGTTGGTGGTCCGAGGGTCGAGAACCACACTCCCTTGAGCTTAAGAAATGATAAGGAGGGTGGTTGTGCACCCATACCTTGCAAATACACTGCCGTGCCCCTTTTTGTTCTCTGTTGCAGCAAAATGGAGCTTGGGCAGAATTTCTGGTTGGCAAACCAGAAAAAGTAGTTGGCCGACCACTTTTTTTGGTCTGCAGCATACTTAGGTGGTCTACAACACCAATAAGTGGTCGGCAGCCTTCCTGGAGTTCTCCATGATGGAGTAGAAGCTATCTGGAGATTTGTGTAGTGTCTTGAGAATAATTGCAAACAGAGGCAAGTTGGGGTATAGTGATGGATTTCCAAACGAGGCGACTGAGCATGCATGCACCCGTTGCCCCGAGGACCTCTTTTTTACTGCTTTAATTAGCTGTTTTGCTTAGCTAGCTAATGCTTTGGTTTTGTATTTAATTAATTAATGCGCTTAACTATTCAATTTGTGTTGTAATAACTAATTAGTTAACTAGGATTAGTTAATTAGTTTCGTTTTGTAATAATTAGTTTAATTAGCTTAGATTAGCTAATTAGCTTATTATTCAGACCATCCGTCGAGAGGCCACATTGTTGTAATAAGCATGCGTGTGTGTGATGCATGTCTTCCAACCCTATTTCTTTCTCCCTTTTATTTACCAACTTTCGATGGTTAGTTTTAGGGCATATTTCAATTAGCATCCTTATGCATGCATGCGTACATCCATTCATCTGTCTTGCATGCACCGGGCTCAGCGCATCATACAAACTGCATTGTATTTCAATACTAATTTGAATACATGTTATCTAGTTGCATTCACATGACATCTTAGAATAGCCGAGCCTATCTTAGTTGCATTTTGCATGTGTTGCATTAGAATAGCTAGGATCATGCATTGATTACTAACTAGCTTCTTTTTTGGCTCGGAGTACACTGTGAGTGTTTACGCTTTAACATCCTTGCATGAGTGTATATGTTGCCATGTTTAGCATGCTTGCCATGAGGCTATGTGCTTAACTGCTATAAATGCACGAATGGCTGTAGATGACGGCTTCATTGCTTGAATTGGAACAATTCATCAAAATGTGAGTTTTAAGCCCACTTGAAGTGGCAAAATCATGCTGTTTTAAGCCCACTTGAGGGTGACAAATTCGCGACTTAGCCTACTTGAGGGTAGCAACTTCAAACCTTTTTTTCAAACAAACAAACATGAGGGGTATGTTTGGTTTGAGTTTTAGAGATGAGTTTTAGAAAAAAAATTCCAAAAAATTGTTTGGTTTGAGATTTTTCTCAAAAAATCTTCAAAATGACTCTCTCTCTTACACATAATCAATCACTTTTTTTCTCTCTTCTCTCCTTCTCAATCACTTTTTCTCTCATACACATCTACTCAATTACAACAAAATATCAAATCATCCCAAACTCCCAAACTCCAAAACTACTTTCAAAATATACAACCAAACAAACCAAAAAAATTTCTAAAACAACTCTCTCAATTTTTTTTTCAAAAACAACTCTCCCAAAAACAAACCAAACAAGCTCGAGATGTTTTGTTTCAACTTGAGCGATTTAGTCTATACTTATATGCTGTGTGCATCACATAGTAAACTACATTAATAAACCGGAATAAGAACACATATGCTTTCAAAAACAACATATCATGTTAGTAGAGGCCAATCCTTTGATCGGGCGGGCAGGGGTGCTCATTTTAAGACCTTCCCCCCTCATACCCAAGTTCCCGAGTCGAGGCAACTTTGGTGATGACGGACACGTAGCCTTAGGCACAAGTTAGGGTTTCCTAAATTTTCCAAAACAAAATATTTAGATGGCGACTCTGAAATCTGGAAAAGCAGTCTATGTTTGGCGCTTTTTAATTAAAATCAATTTTTTAAAACAATTTGCCGGATTTGGACTCTTTGGTGATTTATCAATCTTACATTGCACTTTGTGAGATTAGATTCAGAACCGTGACATGAGTTCGAACTGTAGTAGCTAAGAACAACGATTTGCACCCTCGTGCGCGGAGCGGAGTTCGAGCGGTCTACAATAACCTATTAACAATAATTGAAAACAGAAGTCCATTCAAGTCATCAAGGCCATTCAAGTCCATTTAATCCATAAGTACATCCATCAAATTCTCCAAAAGCTATCAACTCAGTAATTTACATTATAAAATAGAAAACAATACAAAATACAATGACATAAAGCACGACATTCAATTTCTTCTCCATCCTTTGAAGCCTTCTATCATGCTCCTGAAATTCATTATCCATCTCATAAGCCCTTGTGCTTAGATCGTTAAATTCTTGGCTTTTTATAAATTTACGAGGTGCAGCATTGGAAATCACGTCGTCATCATCATCATTTGCAAACTTGAAGTAATTGCAGTGTTCCTTATTAATCTACAATGCATGACAATCAGTTAATCAAATCAGGCTAATAAATTTGCAAACAAATTTCCATACTGCTTACATATTTCGATGGACACACAAAGTACACAAGCCCTTTATTTCCATTTTGATTGGTTCGAACAATGTGCATGGCAGTTGTTCTCCCACAATCACACAATCTTGGTTTCAATCTTATGTTGCTATTGTTACTAGAGGAAGAAGCCATTTTGTAATCTACATACAAAATGGAAAACAGAGACATGATACATACATAGCTATTATTGCTACTGTTGATACATGCATACCTACTGTTTTATTGATGTTATTAAAACCCGTACTTTTTTAATTGGTAAATATGCAGCCAGCTTCATAAGCAAAAGTAAACAAGAAGAAATCTTGTGTTCTTTCATAGGTAGGTTCCAAGAAATAGGGAATTTTTTAAATCAAAATGCACATCTTCAGCAACATGGAAATTTAAAACAACCATAAAGTATAAACCAGGCTCTTTTATACAAACATAATTTGATATTTGAAATCAGAAGCATATTTAATGTATTCACAGGCCTATTCATTCACTTTTATGGCTAAAATTTGAAACCTAAGGGAACTGATTTAATTCCCATTGGCTCAATAAACTTCCATCACATTAAGAAAAGCCAGGAATTTTAAGAAAGGAATCCACATTTTTAAGCACTTGAAGACTCCAATCATTTCCAAAGTATATGGTAAAATGAACAAATTTTCTTTTTGCTTCTCAAAAACAACAAAATTTTCATTCGTGGATAAAAAGATTTCAATGAATTTCTTGAAGTATTCCAACAATTTGAGTTCAAAATCCAAACTAGCTTTGGCACTAGCTATTTCCTTATGTTTATTCCTACATACATGCGCAGATATTGTAACACATGTCAATAAATTAAAAAAATACATAAAAATAAAAAGAAACTGCACAATTAATCTTCTATAGTAGATATTAACATCTTATAAAAGTTGGTTGCTTAAACGGTTTGCAACATCTAGTTTTATCTAGCATATTTAAGAGGATATAAATTTAAACTCTATACACTGAATCCTGATGACAACAATTTTTTTGGAGATTAAAATACCTCAGATTTTCTTTTCATACAAAACACTGAAATTCCAAACTAAAGTGAGTAAATCAAAAACAAAATGAATCATGAACTTTCTAGATTTCCAAAATTCCAAGCTCTAATATGACACCTTAACTGGTATGTCCAAAACTCAAATTGAGACATCAAAACCTCATCAATCCTATTAACTCATGTCTGACTCAATCAACACATATCCCATAATGCCCAAACAATCAACATAATGGACAATCAAAATCAACATAACAATAAAAAATTGAAGGAAAAACCCATAATGCCCAAACCCTAACAGACAATCATAACCCTAACAATCATTAATTGATAAGGCCGGAAAACATGTTCTACAAATTCAAGCCAAAACCAAAACCCTAACACAAATTGCAAGAAAAATCCAAACACAGAAACACAAACCCTAGTTTTTTTGCAATTATGGGTTTACCTTTGGTTGTGGTACATTTTTTTCTGCTAGTCGACACTGCCGTATGCGAATCCACACCCGTAGCTGAAGATCTGTTATGCGAGTCCACACCCGTAGCTGATGAGAGGATTTGAAAGAGATTAAGAGCTCGAGGAGAGAGTGAGTAGAGAGAGATGAGAGGATTTGGAAGAGATTAAGGGCTCGAATGGAGTCGACTCTGAGGGGGGAAAAAATTCAAAATCAAAACGACGTTGTTTCAGCAATTCGGGCCATTTGAGGGGAAATTTTTCGACCTATAAAACATTTTTGTTTTAAAAACTAGAGGTTTTGAAAATTGAATTCAAAAAGTAAACCAAATCCTTTAGGCTCGTTTGTTTTCAGAGATAGAATAGACGGGATTGATAGTGAGGGAATTAATAGTGAGGAGATTGTTAGTGAGGGGATTAAGTAAAATTGTGTTTGTTTTAATGGTAGTTTAGGGATGGCAATATGAACCTGGCTCGACGGGGACCCGGACCACCTCATCTCGATAAATAGGGTTTTTCCCAAAAATTATTTCCCATAGGGCCGGGGATGGTATTGAAAAATACATTCTTGATGATTTTTTAGCAGAGGACGATGATAGGTTCCTCCGGCCCCTGCCCCTCCCCGAAATTTCCTCGAAAAGCCCTGCCTATATACTGTGTGTTTAGTTGTATTATATATATATATATATATATCTCACTCTCTGACTCTCTCAACTCTCTCATTGACTCACTTTCTCAACACTCACTGACTTTCTCAACTCTCTCACTCTCTTTTTTTTCTCTCTTTCAACTCTCTCACTCCCTGACTCTCTCAACTCTCTCTCTCTCTCTCTCTCTCAACTCTCTCACTCTCGCAGTCACTGACACGGCGACACCACCACCACTCTCTCTTTCTCTCTCTCTCTCTCTCTCTTTCACACACACACACACACACCTCGTTTGCTCTCTCATCTCTCCTCTTTAGCAGTTGATCGTACACTAATCATCGACACCACCACCACCGCCTGTCCAAACTCTGATCTACAGATGGCGACATCGACTCAGGACAAAAACCTTGGATCTTATTTTCTCCATCGTCGATCTCAAGTATCTCCATCGCCAATCTCATTTTTCTAGATCTGTGTTGTTTGAATCTGTTTAGTGGATGATGGTGATTCTAGATCTGTGTTGTTTGAATCTGTTTAGTTGATGATGATGTTGATGATGCCGGGGAATTTTCAGGATCGGAGAAACCCGATCCCCGCTAGGGAGCAGAGGCAGGAACGGTGATAGGTTCTCCATCGGGGCCGGGGACGGGAAAATTTTTACCATCGGGGATCAGAGACGGAGAGTGTGATCCCCGGCCCCGTCCCCGTCCCCGTCCCCGTCCCCGTTCCAGTCCGTTGCCATCCCTATGATAGTTGTTAATGTAGAGATTGTTAAATTATTATCCTATAAAAGAAATATAAAATATTAAAACAAATAAAATTATGATTTTTTACTTAACAAAAAATACAAAAACATTAAACATTAATGTTAAAACAAAATACCCAACATGTAAATAAAAAATAAAAAATAAAAAAACTTAATCCCATGGGTCTAATTTCCTATACCATCTCCACCTCCTCCATCTCAATCCCAACACCAAGTCTCATCCTAATCCCATGGGATTATGAATCTTCTCTCCATCTCCCAAAACAAACATAACATATAGTGGGTTCCACCTCTATCTCCCAAAACAAACGGGGCCTTAGGGTTCATTTGGGATATGAGTTGGCTTTTTGGTTGTTTTAGCCGAGGGTTAAAAAGTCTCATTTGGGATAGAATTTTTGATTTTTTTTGACTTTTGTGAGAAAAAAAATGAAATAATTATGGGTTGGATGTGACATTTAGTTCTATTTGGTTAAAATATCATATTTTGTCCTATATGGCTATTTTAGCCTAAACACTCATCCCAAACGGGGCCTTAGTGGTTTTGGAAGGATAAACTACACTTTGCTCCTTTATTTTTGGTTACTTTCTCACTTTGGTTCTTAAAGTTTGTTTTTTTTCACTTTGACCCTTTATGTTTCAAAATTTTCCCTATTTACGCCTAAAGGCAATTTCTTTTAAAAATTAGAAATAAAATGACACTTAACAATCACGTGGATAAACGCTGTCTCAAGTTAAGATTCCAATTTAAGAGGAGTCAAACCTTTTTATTATATATAACTCACATATCAAACATAAACTTGAATTCTAATATCATAAATGAGATTTAAGTGTAGGTCCTAATCGGTAAACTTATTGTTTAATAGGTCATGCGATAATTAATGGCATTTTTCATCAAATATTATTAAGAAAATATCACTAATTCTTAATTTTCAGCAACAGTTTAAAAATTGTCACAAAAAATATCAATAATTATAAAATTTAGCGACATTTTAAAAAAATTGTCACAAAAAAGTCACTATTTGTAAATTTTAGCGACAATTTATAAAAAGTAGGACAAAAAAAAAATACTAATTGTCAATTTTTAACGACATATGCAAAAAATGTTATAAAAAATTATTTTAGCGATAATTTTACTATAACTTATTTTCAATAGGACTTGAAGGGAATTAAGTTCAACTATTATGACATATTGGTAGTTTACCCATATAATAATATATTTTTTATATTATGTGATAATTATTATGACATTTTTTGTCTAATTTTGAACAGAAATTGTCTTTATGAGTGGAATAAAGCTATATGCACCAATTGATACACCAATTAGTGTAGTAACAGATGATGTGACATAGTTTTATGGGTTGAATGTGATATTTTGTTCTATTTAGCTAAAATAGCATATTTTGTCCTATATGGCTATTTTAGCCCAAACACTCAAGAGCTTCTATTTACACACCATAGTTTGCCTCAATACACACCATTTCTAGTTCATACCTCCACACCATCTTCATTTTTTATTATTTTCTCAATTCACACCCTTTATTCCCAAAATACCCTAACCCTACCTACCCTAAACCCAGCCACCACCAGATCCGGCGACCCATCGTTGTCCCCATCCACCCTCTATAACCCATCCCGACTGTCACCGTCCCTCCCCCAGACTCCTTCAACCCTTCATTGCCTCAACTCCGCCCCACTCTGACACCTCCACAACCACACCTCGCCATTACCGCAGCCTTAGTGATCGCCACCCCTAACCCTTGCGATTGACTAAGATCGATGAATGATCAATCAAATAGAGAGAGAGAGGGAGAGAGGGAGAGAGAGAGAGTGAGCAAGCGAAGAAAAGAAGAAGAGGTCGCGATGAGAGGGGTTTGCCAAAAGGGGCGCTTGAGAGTCGTTGCAGAGGGAAAATGGTACCAAAGATAGGGGGCAACGGGGGAGGCGGTGGAAGTGGGGTAGACGTAGATGGCAACCGGTAGGGGAAGTGGGGTAGATGGCAACTGGCGGTGGTGGGAATGGTGCTATTGGAGGTGAGGGATGGCAACCGGTGCTAGTGGGGTTGGGAGGAGGTGGCAGCCGGCGGTCGTGAGTTGAGAAAGAAGGAGTGGTGTGTAGGTAATTTAATTAAAGGATATAATGGTAATTAAAAAAAAAATTGGGATAATGGTGTGAATTGAGAGAATAAGTGGTGTGCAAATGGAAGCTCCCCAAACACTCATCTCAAATGGGGCTTTAGTGGTTTTGGAAGGATAAATTACACTTTGCTCCTTTATGTTAGGTTACTTTCTCACTTTGGTTATTAAAATTTGTTTTTTTCACTTTGACCCTTTATGTTTCAAATTTTTCCTTATTTACGTCTAAAGTCAATTTCTTTTAAAAATTAGAAATAAAATGACACTTAACAATCACATGGATAAATGCTCTCTCAAGTTAAGATTCCAATTTAAGAGGAGTCAAACCTTTTTATTATATATAACTCACATATCAAACATAAACTTGAATTCTAATATTATAAATGAGATTTACGTATAGGTCCTAATCGGTAGACTTATTGTTTAATATGTCATGTGATAATTAATGACATTTTTCATCAAATACTATTAAGAAAATATCACTAATTCTTAATCTTCAGCGACAGTTTAAAAATTGTCACAAAAAATATCAGTAATTATAAAATTTAGCGATATTTTAAAAAAATTGCCACAAAAAGTCACTATTTGTAAGTTTTAGCGACAATTTATAAAAAGTATGACCAAAAAAAAAAAATCACTAATTGTCAATTTTTACGACATATGCAAAAAATATTATAAAAAATTATTTTAGCGATAATTTTACTATAACTTATTTTCAATAGGACTTGAGGGGAATTAAGTTCAACTATTATGACATATTGGTAGTTTACCTATATAATAATATATTTTTTATATTATGTGATAGTTATTATGACATTTTTTGTCTAATTTTGAATAGAAATTGTCTATAAGAGTAGAATAAAGCTATATGCACCAATTGATACACCAATTAATGTAGTAACAGATGATGTAACATAGTTTTATTAGGTTTGAATCTTTGTATTTGTATAATGAGTGGGGTCCATAGTTTGAAGTTGTAATATTATAACATGTGTTGGTACACTAATTAATATAGTGATTGGTGTGTGTACTACCATTGTTAGAAGTAAACTGAAAAAAATTTGAAACATAAAACACCAAAGTGAAAAAGAAAATAAAAAAATTAAAAGCCGTAGGAAAGTGATCAAACATAAAAGGAACAAAATATAATTTATTTATATTTGGAATAATTTTTTAATTAAATAGATAGTTGTAAGGGAAAAAATGACTAATTGGTGAATATAATGTGAAATTTTGATTTTTTTAAACGTTTTGTGGCTTCACCTTTTTCAGTCAAAAAGTTGACTGCCAAACGTGGGCTAAATAAAAAAAAAATGCTAAAAATAATTTTAAAGGCCATTATTAATTAATGTTAAAAAAGGTGTGTAAAAAATGTATTCAGATTATAAATAATTTATTATTTTATACTTGTAATAAACAATTCTTGGAATTGTCATTAGCAATACCCCAAAAAAAATATTATAAATTACTAGTAAATTTTAATAATTAAAATTATAAAAAAATTTCATAAATTTATAACATTTTTTTGAAAATATTACTAAAAGATAATTATTATCTTTTTTAAAAAAAATTTTTTTAATGAAAGCAGAATTTAACAGTAATAATACATTAATTATATTTTTTTTATCACAATTTGTTTATCATCACATGAAGCATACTTATAATGCTGATATCATATTAATGAGATTCACATGAGACCTAATAAAACTTTTGAAATTTGAAAAGAAAAAAAAAAAACTTTTACTTTAATAGATAATTGAGTTAGCATATACAAAGAATCAACTAATTTATAATTTCTCTTTTATTTATATATTAAAGTTGACTAGATATGACTTCTTTTTTGATAATGTGAAGACTAAATAGATAACAAATTTTATGTATTATTTAAGGGAGTCGTTATTCTTACTCCAAATATACTCCATTGTTTTTCATTATTATACATAGTTACTATTCTCACTCCCCTTTATTCCAAATATATTTGTTTCTATGAATAATAAAAATAAAGAAGGGAGTGTATTTGGAATAAAGTTGAATATTTAAACATTTAAACATAATTAGTTAAAAATTTTAATTTATTAATTAGAAATAAGTTCAGGAAAATTTAAACATAAATCCCATATTAATGAAATTTCTTATGAACCTATTAGTCTCATTTAAATAAGAAATTAATAGTTAACTTTGTTTGGTTTGAAATTTTTTAAAATTTTAATTTGTATTTTTGTATTTTTAATAATATTTTAATCATTTTATTTTATCTTTTAGATTCACTTAATCTTGATATACTTAAATAGTATAAAATTTATATAAAAAATCTTTTAAAAAATCATTGAATATAACAAAATACAAAAATTTAATGAATTTTCATTTTTTTTTGGTGTTATTTGTATTTGATAAATTTTTAAAAAAAATATTTATGCTTAAATGTATTTAGATTAAGTGTATCTAAAAAATAAAAAAAAATACACAAAATATTTTTAAAAAATTCACTAAAAATAAAAAAATAAAGAAAAAAACTTTATTTTCTAGAAATGAGTTAAACCAAACAACATATTTTGGTTTTGTGAAATGATTAAAGTGATTTATTTATTAAAAAATATATTTACCAAATAAATTTTAAAAAAGTAGCATTTAAGCCTCTTAATATAGGCAGCTAAAATTAAATCCTATGAAATAAATCACATCTTATTCAATCAATCCAAGTTGTTATCTCAAGAGTTATGGGGGACCTTTAAGTGCAATAAGGTAAAATAAGTTAATTACAACTAAAGTCTCATATTCGAGTCAACAAATTAGTATCACATTAAAGTAAAATCTTATGTTTGAATCAATAGATTAACATATGTCCCGTATTAAAGTAATCTAATTTACTGACATCTATCTTTGTGACATAAAAAAATAAAATAAAATAATTATTCCCCACTATGATGGGCCTCACACTTGATGTCATGGGACATACCACAACATAAAAAATAAGAAGTATGGCTTGAGAAAAAGTGTCCTGTTTTAAATACAGAGAAACCCAACTCACTAGGAACCACCATGGAAATTTCATGGTAGCACCCCAATTATCATTTTTCAATTTTTGAATTTAATTTTTTTGAAAATTGAAGTTTTTTATTTTTTTGTGTTTTTTTGTTTTTAATAAATATTTTAAAAATTTTAAATAATTTTTTTTATTTTTTTAGATGCACCTTATTCAGATGTGTCCAAAAAGTAAAATATTTTCAAAAACTAATAAATATACAAAAATATTAAAAACATACTGAATTTTTGTATTTTTTTTATATTTTTGGTATTTTACAAAAATTAGACTTTTTAAAATATATTTATATTAGGTGTGTCTAAAAATTTTAAAAATGCTTAAAATATTAAAAAAACTTCAGTGAAAATAAAAAAAAATATGGAAAAAAAAAATTGGAAAGTGAATTCTAAAACCAAAACGAAGCAGACTCGTTGCTCTGCTCCGCTAATCTCTTGTTAATATGCTATTTACCTTGTCTCAACATGGCCTAGAAACAAGGCAAAAAATATATAAATTGATTCAAAACACAACTGTTTTTAATCATACCTATAAAATCAAAAACACTTTCTAAGCAACAAAGAACAAAAGATGAAACCCTCTAGTTTCCATTCATAAAATAAAATAACAAAGATTTAAGAATATACACAAAGCACTCTGTTCTATCCTACTGTTTGTCATCCCTAAGTGGCAAAAACAAAAGCTCGGAGAAGGTTTATATGTTAGTTTCTCTTATTCTTCTCCATGTTCATAATCTATCGATCAAACACTTTTTTCTCAATAATTTAAAGCTTCTTGAACCTGAGAACAAGACCTCTGCATCTTCACACCGCTCAAACTCATCCTCGACGCCATTATTTCATTCAGCGAAAGCCTCTTCTTAGAACCCGGTTCAGGCCTCTGCTTCGGAGCACTATGAGACCTCAGTTTCGCATTGAACGATTGCGTGTTCGTCATGTAGTTCGGGAAGTTGGAATCTGGCCTGAAAAAGCTGTCTCCGCACACGCTTTTCGCTGGCGTGACTGGAGCATTTGATCTGTACGAATTTGCCAAACGAGGCGTGCTCTGAGCAGTTGAGAACCTGTAATCATCGCCGTTGAAGCCCCAATCGAATTCTGGAAGGTTTCTGCACTCGGGGATGGAAAGACGAGCGGGAATTGGACAGGGAAGGGGTGATGAAACTGTTTGGTAATATGGGTCTTCACAAGAGTCTGACATTAATGTGTTCATTCGACGTGATGATCTTGATCTAGGCCTGTAAGTGTCGATTTCAACTATTTTGGGGCTTTCGTCGAACGCGCTTAGCGAATTTTCTGTAGATGCTGAAAGTCTCTTGCTATGGAATTCACTCCATGTTTCATCAATTCTTCCCTGAAAACAAGAAACAGAAAAAATGAGAATTGAAAAAAAATTCCATAAAGAAAAGTATGAGCAATGCAATTCACTTCTCACCATGGACCTTCGGGCACGAATTTCTGGTTGATATTTGTTGTCTTTTTTGAGCAGACGACGAGCTCTCTGGGATCGAACAGTGGCCTGAGCTCGTATGAGAGCTTGCATACAATGAAGAGTCGCAGTTGCTCGTTTTCGAACAAGGTAGCCCCTAACAAGAGCTTGTAACTTCACCAGTCCTTTTAGAGCTCGATGTGCTTTCCTTGCCTGAAGGTGAACCAAATTAGATTCAACACAAGAATCCAAAATTTTCTTTCTGTCATCTAGTGAACAAAGAACCAACCCGGGTCAAGAGCAGGCTCAAAAGCTGTTTTGATCCAAGACTACATTTTCTTTTATCCGGGGAGTTGGAAGGGGGAACTAGGGATTGATCCAATGTCAAGAGCGGACTCAAGAAATGTTTTAAATTCAAAACTACAAAGTTTTTTCCCTTTTTTTTAGCCTGGGGAACTGGGGATCGACCGCCAGGCCATGAGAGAAGTGGAAGGGGAACTGGGGATCGACCCCAGGTCATGGGCAGGCTCAAGAAGTGCTTTTGATAGAAAACTACTAAACCAAAAACAAAAAACAAATGGATGGCACATATTCACGAAAATTGGAAAAAACACACAAAGAAACACAGAAAAAGGTTAAACTTTTAATAGTTCCCTCTTTCAAATTCAAACAAGTGAAAGAGCCAAAATGTGGACCCAACTTTGGAACGAAACAATAATTGGAAATCAGAGCTACAAATCACACACAGAAACAAACAAAATTCAAAAACATGGAAAGCAAAAAACAAAATAGATTTCAAAATACAAGCTTTCAAATTTCGAAACCTCACAGGAAATGAAAAGGAAAACACAATCATTGTCCCAAACAGAGAACCAAAGTAAAATAGTTCATGAAAACATAGAAAATTCAAATACCCAGATCAAAATTTATGTTATGAGATCAAATTGAAGTTTCAAATATCAACAAATTGAACAAAAAATATAAAGACCCACTTACCAAATAGCCTCTGAAAACAGTCTGAATCCTGACAGCAGCCCACTTCTCTCTGCCACCACAAAACAGAGCTCCTCTGCCTTGGCTAGTGAGCCTCACCACCGCCACGGCGGCCTGAGCTGCCGCCACCGCAGCATCAGCGGCGGCAGCGGTGGCTGCCGCCACCACAATTGCGTGCTTGTTCTGCTCCTTCTCTGTTTCAGCAAAGTAAGATCTCAGCCAAGCAGTGTCATTTGTTGCCGGAACATTTGCCGGAATCTTACCCACAACCCCTGAATCTCTCCCGGACTTGCCAAAGTTCCACCTTTTCTTCTCTTTCCGGTCGCCGGAATTTGAATTCTCCACATTTTCCTTCTCTTTCTTCATCCCCAAGAAGCCCCTCAACCACCTAGTTGCTTTCCCCATTTCTCTCTCTCTCCAAAACTCTGGACTTTAAACTCTAGAGAGAGAAACAAAGTATTGCACAACAAATCCTACAAGAGAGATAGAGAGTGATTATTTACAAGTGGTAAAAGAGAAAACCCAAAAATATTGTTTATTGAGAGGGAATACTCAGACAAGTACTTCGAATCTTTACATGTTGCAAGCAGAGAAGTGATGAGAACAGAACAGAGTTGTGGTGAAAAAGATTAACAAAAGGTCCTAACCTTAATAATAGAGAGAGAGAGAGTGAGAGAGAGATAGTCTGTTTCTTTTCCTTTTGAATTTTTTTTATCTGACACTACCTCGTGAAGAACTGCATTATAAGACAAAAAGGTATCACAGAGAGAAGCAGATTTTAAAAAGACTAAAATTGAAAAGATTGAAACTTTCCCACTCAACAAACAAGCATTTACAGACAAAGATCAGCAAGTAAAAAAACTTTTGAAATAAAACAGAGTAATAATAATAATAATAGCAGTGAAAAAGACCCAAAAGTCTCAATTCTCACAAAACCCACTCCTCAAATTCAAAAAAATGTTTGAATATCTACTTCATCCAATGAAAAGCTAAGAAAATCTACAAAAAGCACAATCATATGTCCCTCACTATATTACTTTCACCAAAACAGTCTCTCTCTCTCACTAGTCAAACACAAATTACAAACAGAATCCAACAAAGTGAAAAAAGAAGTAATAATAATAATCAAAGAGAGATTAAACTCAGAAAGTTTCTCAAACACACACACACACACACACAGACCTCCCTTCAAAAGCACTCAAATTTCCACTCCCTCCAATGAGAAGCTCACAAAACCCTGCTCAAAAGCACCACCACCGACCCTTCCCCTCCCTCTCTCTCTCTCTAAAAATTCACTTTCTCTCACTACAAGGAAAGGACAGAAAGGACTCCCCCCTCTCTCTCTCTGTCTCTCTCAATCTCTCTTTCTCTCTCTTAATTTTCTGGAGCGACGTGTACGAAGTTTGAATATGAACTTGGTCTCTGTGTTTCTCTCCAAAACCCAAAACCCATTTATGAGTACTTTGCTATTCTCTGCATCTGTAAAACACATCATAGACCCAACTTCAATATACACTTTTTTTATTTTTTATTTTATCAAACCCTAACCAAAACGAGACAAAAATAGTGAAATGGGTTTCTGAGAAGCAGCAATGATTTACCTCTGTACACCACCAATAAAGCAATTGCCCATAAAGAGTGGTTATGTCTTCATCGCTTCTTTCTTGTACCACCCAAAAAAAGGACTTAATATAGAAAGATCTATTGATTTGGGTTTCAGAGTAATTCAACACCGCGTTGATCGATCTTCAGAAATTTTTTGATTGACCCTCGGCGATTCTTCGGCCACAGATCTCTGCCGTTGGTTGTGCAGAAGATCTCTGAGAAGATGGTGGGTTTTTGCGGGATACTGTGATAGAGGGTGGATCTGAAAGATGAGGACAATGGCTTCGATGGAGACTGTTGTTTGTGGCATTTGTTGTCAAAAATTCAAATTTCACATATCCTGTTTTAATAATGTAACAGGAAAAAAATACAAATATCCAGTTTTAATAATGTAACAGGAAAAAATATAAATAAATAAACAAATATAGAGTGGCATAAGTGAGATTATATTCTTACAATTTTTCGCTCGCATCCCATTATAAAATCATTTGAATTTAGATGTGTTTATAATTTTTTTTTCTCTACTTTACTGTTAAGTAATTTCCCTTTTTAATAATATAAATATTTTGTAAGATTCTCGATTTATATTATTTTATGAAAAAATTAATATAAATTTGATAATTACAATATTTTTATTTTATTGAGTTTATCTTTAAAAAAAATTAATGACAAGTTTTTTTTTATTTTTAAAATAGATTATTATTATTATTATTTTTTTGTGACAAACACCTCAAAATAAAAATGTTCTTATAAATAAATAAGTAAATAAACAAATATAGAGTGGCGTTCTTACAATTTTTCACTTGCATCCTATTATAAAATCATTTGAATTTATGTGTGTTTGTAATTTTTTTTCTCTACTTCATTGTTAAGTAATTTACCCTTTTAATAATATGAATATTTAATTTCGTAAGATTCTAGATTTATATTATTTTATGAAAAAATTAATATAAATTTGATTATTACAATATTTTTATTTTATTGAGTTTATCTTTAAAAAAATTAATGACAAGTTTTTTTTTTAATTTTTAAAATGGATTATTATTATTTTTTTTTTTCGTGACAAACACCTCAAAATAAAAATGTTCTTGTTACCATATTGAGCTTCTTTTTTTTTTTTCAAATGGATAATAAATACGAAGAGTCCTATAAAATAAACAATTCTATCATCAAAGCGACACTTGTGAGAGGCCTCTCAAGTTTTCTCAAGTTGAAATTTAAACTTGAGAGAAATTTCAACCCTAAATTTTATAGGATATAGATTCTCTTCAGATGGACTGGACGATACTATTGGGCCTATGGGCCCACCATGGGTTCCTTTGCAATAATTCTAACGTTTTATGTATAGAACTTGTCGAATATTTCATCCTTGTAAAAAATCACATTAATTGGATATCGATAAGCACTTGATTAGAACATATTTTTGTCAAAAATGTATTTTAAAATCATATTTATCATTGACAAAAATATGATATAATTTAGGAATATCGATATTCAATTAACGTGATTTTTTTACCAGAATGAAGTATTCGATGAGATTTACATATTGAACGGTTCAGATTATCAAAATAAGACCTGTTATGAGCTCTATGAGCCCATCAACATGGTCTCATGTTCACAAAATGGATTGGGGTGAATCTGTATCTAATTTTATACACCTATCCCATGTACAATTTATAATTCAATCTAATAATTATGACAATTATTGGTA
The DNA here is from genome assembly GCF_004153795.1 of Camellia sinensis. Taxonomy (NCBI): domain Eukaryota; kingdom Viridiplantae; phylum Streptophyta; class Magnoliopsida; order Ericales; family Theaceae; genus Camellia; species Camellia sinensis. Next base: position 2,580,114 of record NW_021024612.1, read on the forward strand.
GCAGTCTGAGAAATTTGTAGCAATTTATAATAGTTAGGATTAGTTATAAATATACCCTACGAAGTTTGATTAAAATATAAATCGTCTTTTGTAGTTTTAAAAATTATATTACACCACTGAGGTTTCTAATTTCATAATAAATCGTTCATTTTATTAATAAATTATCAAGTCAATTAATTATTTTTAATGATGTTAGAAATATGTTTCAATTAATAATTTAGGTAATTTTATTATTGTATAGGAGAATAATTATGAATTTCATTTTTTTAGTAAATTATGTTAAATAAAAAAATGCTACCAAGAGGGTATATGTAATTTTTCAAACTATAAGAGGCAATTTGTACTTTAAGCAAATCTCAGATGTGTATTTGTAATTTACCCTAATAGTTATTATGTTTTGGGGACATTTTTTTTAAAAATAATAATATTAATAATTTGTGACATTTACACTAACAAAGGTATTTGCATTTTGCACTTGGCTTCTTTCAAGTTATGATCTCAATTTGAGAAAGTGTTTAGATTTAGTAGGTCCATTTTGAGATTGTTCTCGGTGATACGAACAGTTTGTTTTGTAAGACTCATTGAGTAAAATATTTATGTAAAAAATTAAGATTAGATATCGATACCTATATATTTGAATCATATTTGTTTTTAAAAAATGAATGACAAATATAATTTCATGAATAACTATTCATTTTTTATAATATAAATTTGATTCAAACATATAGCTACCAATGTCCGATTATTTTGATTTTTTGCATAAATATTCTACTCAACGAGTCCTGAAAAATAAACGGTTCAGATCTCCAAAATCGATCTTAAAATGGGTCTATTAAGTCCAAAAGCCCTCTCAAATTGAGATGAATAACTTGAGAATCCAAGCCTTGCATTATATATTAATATAAATAAACAGATACGAATTATTTGAGTGTTTATTCCAACAACTTCAAACAAATTAGAGTAAAAATAATAATTTCAAATTGTTGAAGATACAAATTTTTTTAGTTAATTCTGTTAAATAAAAAATTCTACCAAGGGAGTATTTGTAATTTTTCAAACCACAATGGGCAATTTATACTTTAAGCAAATCTCAAGGATGTATTTGTAATTTACCCTAATAGTTATTATGTTTTGGGGACATTTTTTTTAAAATAATGATATTAATAATTTGTGACATTTACACTAACAAAGGTATTTGCATTTTGGGCTTGGCTTCTTTCAAGTTATGATCTCAATTTGGGAGAGCGTTTAGATGTAGTAGGTCCATTTTGAGATTGCTTTTGGTGATCCGAACAATTTATTTTGTAAGACTCGTTGAGTAAAATATTCATGCAAAAAATTAAGATTGTGTATTGATAGCTATATATTTGAATAATATTTGTTTTTAAAAAATGAATGACAAATATAATTTCATGAATAATTATTCATTCTTTGTAATATAAATTTTATTCAAACATATTGCTATTGATGTCCGATTATTTTGATTTTTTGTATAAATATTCCACTCAACGAGTCCTAAAAAATAAACGGTGTAGATTACCAAAATCGATCTTAAAATGGGCCTACTAAGTCCAAACGCTCTCTCAAATTGAGATAGACAACTTGAGAGAATCCAAACCTTGCATTATATATTAGTATATATAAACAAATACAAATTATTTAAGTGTTTATTCCAACAACTTCAAACAAATTAGAGTAAAAATAATAATTTCAAATTGTTGAAGGTACAAAATTTATTTACATAATCTAATACATGAATCACTTGTATTTTTATTTCATTATTTTCAAATTATTTTTCTACGCTCTACTTTGCTTTATATATATATATCCTCCCTATTATATTAACATGAGATAGGAAAGATAGAAATCATAAGATTAGTTAATGCGTAATAGAGGTGTTTCTAATTTCATGGGATTTCAACTTTTCAAATTCGTGACCATTGTTTTTTTTTTTGGTTACAGTTACGTTTATTTAGCATATTAGATTTGATGAGATGATTAGTGAAGAGATCATTAATGTAGGAATTGTTAGTGAGAGAATTAAGTAAAAATGTGTTTGTTTTAATGATAGTGTGAGAAATGGTTAGTGATGGAATTGCTAAATTATTTTTATATAAAATAATAAAAAAAATTCTATATTAAAAAAAATTCTAAAACAAATATAATTTTTTTTTACAAATTATAGGCTACAGAGATTATTAGTGTATTTTGATAGTAGTGTAGGAGATGGTTAATGATGTGATTGTTAAATTATTTTTAAATAAAATAAATAAATAAAATTATTTCTATACTAAAACAAAATGTGCACTTAGGATTGTTAAAAAAAAAGCCGAATGTTTTTTTGGCCAGCTGGCTATGTTTGTAAAAAAAACAAAAGAAAAAAAAAAACACTGTTTAGGTCAATGGGTCGAACGTTCGGATGGACAATCGGGTAGACCCAATCCATTCACTATTTTTCTAATCCCACGCTTTTCGTAGCCGAGCTAATCCCCCTACTGAGGAGGATTAGTAAATCGCTTAGACTATCACACTGCTCTTTCAAATTATCAACAAACATGCTATGGGTGAACCCACAACTGTCTTACTCCAATCAGGCCGCTCATGCGGCCAAACAAATGGGACCTCAAAGCTATACTACTCCAGTCATTGAGACGGATTGCCAATACCATTGGAGTGCTAGTCCAAGAATTCCAAAAGTGAACCAGACATGAAATCATGGATCCAACAACCATCCTAGTCCAATTCCCTCCCTCACGTGGCTAAACAAACATGACCTAAGAGTGTTTCTAATTTCATATATGTGGGCCACATGTTCCATTCTCATGACTATTTAGGATTTATCTATTTAGTGATTTTTTAACTTTTTATTAAAAGATATATAGAAAAGTAGAGAAATAATGTGAAAACTTATAACAAATAAGCTAATAAACTACTTATTTTGCAACTTTCCAAATGACCACTCAGCAAAGGAACATTAACAAGCTAAATAAAATCAAGAAAGATAGAGAACTCATAGTTGTTTGGGAAGTGCTAAATAAATATACTTTTTGACTTTTTACAAAAAGATGTACAGAAAAGTAGATAAGTGATGTGACTAAAAAAAGATAAAAAGTGTGCTAATATAGCTTTAGCCAAACAATTCCTTACCCTCCTCTATTATAAGTAGGTGAAGACCAGAAGAAGGGTAAAAAAACCCTAATAATAAATTTTTTACTGTATCTTACGATTATATCACGCAACACTCTTCAGACTTTTCATTCTGTACCAATTCACCATTTTTTGCGGATGCTACATGATCCAAACTCCTAGCATCACATTTTCGTACTGCTAATTCCGATATAGATTTGGAATATAGTCTTTTATCTCTTCCTTTTCACTAACATTGGCAATAAAGAGACTTCAACTTTTCAAATTTGTGACCATTTGTTGGGGGTGTTTATATTTTCCAAAACTTAGAGCATCCACGTGTAGCCTCACCAAAATAGCAAAAGGTTAAATTATAGCTAGCAAATCATAAAACTCTTTACTCTATCAGTCTCAACAAATTATTTCTAAAACTAGCTTTTTGTTGAATTTCCTATAATACCTCAGGTACTATTCATTAGTTATTCAATAAGTTTATTATTTTTTTGAACAGGTTAATTTATTTTTTATTATTTTTTTCAAACACCAGACGTTTCCCGGATATCCACCTTGATGTTCATGCAAAAAATGAAGTTTTGTTGAATTTGCTTGACCGGTCAACCGTCCTCAATGGGTTTGCCTCCTTCGGTTGTTGCTCTGTTGCTGCTATGGTGCACTGAAAAAAAATATATTTAAATTGAAAAAGATAAAAGAATAAAAATAATATTTAATGAAATAGAATTTTAGAATAGAAGTTTAATGAAGTGTGTACATAAAAAAGAGATTAGCTAAAATACAAAAGTAAATTTTTAGTTATAATTTGGCTCAAAAATTTACTGAGGCTGATGCGGATGCTCTTAAGGATTCAACTAAACTAACTCGTCTACATTAATATTATGGTTATCAAAATTGATACTAAATTTTAAATATTATTTAATGTGTCACTAATGTATTGGTATAAGAAATAAAACATGAATCTATTAGATAAAAATTCAAATGGCAAAGGATTTTCTTTTCTTTTTTTATTTAAAATTTTGGACCTTTGTTTGGCGATGATTTTCAAATTTTTTAAGTCTGAAAATTCACACTTAAGCAAAATTAATCTACAATATCGTTACAATGATTAATATAATAATCAAATTTTGAATAATATTGATATGTTACCAATATATTAATATAAGACATGTAAAATGGAGGTTTGGGACTATTTTAGTCACAAAAGACAAAATAGACCATTTTTAGCCACAACAAACAAACATTACATCCAAACTCTAATCATTACACTATTCTCTCACAAAAAAAGTCAAAAAAACTAAAAAAAAGTTTCTCAAATCAAACTTTTTAACCCACATTATACTAAAAAATCGAAAAAGCAAAAAAACTAAAAAAACCCACTCATTCTAAACGGAGGCTTAACAACTACATTGATATGATATTCAATCTTGTTTTAGTCAAATTGCATTACTCCACTATTTTCCTAGGTTAAATATGGCAATGGGCTATACTTGCAGTGACATTAATGCAATATAGGTTTAGGTTTTTTCAAATTTTGAATGGTTTTGATTTAGGAATTTGGATCCTCGGCCGCCCTTTTGGGGGCCCTTCCCAGCAGCCCCCCCAAAACGACGTCGTTTTGGGGGTTTTCCAGGAAAAAAAAAAAAAAAAAAATCAAAAAACCCCCAAAACGACGTCGTTTTGGGGGGCTGCTGCCTCTCGGCCGCCGGAAAGGGCGGCCGAGGAAATCCGGACTCTTGATTTAGATAGGTCTGAAAGGTGACAAATCAACTCTACTCATTACCAAATTAATTGCACTTGTCTATTAAAAAATAATGGGAGAGACCCTACCTTTTTTTTTAAAAAGGCGCTATACGATATGCATTTTATAATTAAATAAAAAATAAATATAATTTTATATTTTTTGAGTTATAATTATAAAAAAAAAATCATAAAACTAAACACACATGGCACACAATCAAAGATCTTTTTAGTTATAATAAAATTAATGTGATAACTTAAAGTAAAAAAAATTAAATCAATAACAAAAAAAATAATATATTAAAAGTAACATATTGATACAACCTTTTTAAAGGACTGCTACTCAATAAAACAATCAAATAAGAATAAAGGTTGAAGACCCCCTTTGGGGGTCACCCCTTGATCACCTTTAGTTTTGATTGGTTAATGTTTTTTTTTTTTTCTTCTCACCCAATCCCCAACCTCCATGTGTGTGAGGGGATTGTAGAGGTGGAGTGTTTTAAGGGGGTCTAAATCAATGTCCAAAAACAAAAAGATGTCAGTTGGCGCACCATAAAAAAAAGGGCAAATTACATCATACACCCCTCGAGGTTTTGAGCTAAATTACCAGATACACCGCCTGAGGTTTCGGAAATTACATCCCGCCCCCTGAGGTTGTATTTTCATAAAATTTGCCCCCTGGAAGATTTATATATTCATTAACAATAACCCCCTAATTTTCTTATGCAAATATAGTAATTAGGGGGGAATTCGTAATTTCCAAACCTAGGTGGGGCATCCTGTAATTTGGCCAACCTCGAGGGTGTGTAATATGTAATTTGCCACTAAAAAGAACGTTCAATGGCAGCATCCTAATCGGAATTGATAAATCAACTCAATCATATGTTTTTGTATTTTTTTTTGATATAAAAAAAGAAAAAAAAAGTTGAGATTTGTGTTCAAGTTTTTTTTTAAAAAAATCCGTTTAGTTTAAAATGATCCAAAAAATAGAAGAAAACACAATTTAAAAAAAATCACTATAAGAAAAAAGAACCAAAAAAATTGGTCTTTTTAGGGTTTACTGTTTTTTTTGTTTTAATTGATTTTTCTTTTTAAAACAAAATATTTTATTTTTTAATGTTAGATCCATCTAGTTTTAGTAAAACTTATAATGTAAATTTTTTTTGAAAACTTTAAAAAACACTTAAAGATGAAAATTTCGAAATTTTTTTTTTCTAAAAAGAGCAATCATTCTGTTGGTTTCCAATTTTCCAAAATTTACTTTTTAGAAATTTCAAGTTTTTCGTTTTTGTGTATTTATTTATTTATTTGTTTTCACTAAATTTTTTAATATTTTAAGTAATTTTTAAAATTTTTTAGACACACCTTAAGTAATATTTGTGAAATTTTTTCTCAAAAAATTCACTAAATTACCAAAATACAAAAAAGAAAATGAAAATTTCGTATATTTTGTCATATTTTTTGTGTATTTATAATTTTTAAATTATTTTTACAAATATCTTTAACTATTTACTACATCTAATAAGATACATCTAAAAAGGTAAAAAAATGTTTAAAATTTAAATATTCCTAAAAATAAAAATAACATGAAATAAAAAATTTAATTTAAAAAAATTTAAATTCAAAAAATTAAAACCAAACAGGCTAAATAATATTTTTACTTTTTCCTGTCTCTCACTTAATTCTTCTTTTGGTGAAGGATAAAGAGTTGGAACGAACCAACTATTAATCTCCTTTTGGGTGAGGGTAAAAGGTGGAGCCACCATTATTAGGGAATTTTTTTTCTTTGAACAAGACCAAAAAAAATGATGTTAAAGTGTTATCACTGTATATTGTGGGCCAAGCCTCAGGTAAATCGGTTGCCAGCTTGATTTAATCAATTCATAGGAAGAAACCCATCACCGAGGCACACAATGGGAGCTTAACCACCACACCATAGACGAGCCTAAGTTCGAGCGAAGTAAAAGACAAGGTCTCTGAAGAGAGCTAACTATGAAGTATGCGAATTTTCGCATCCCCTCAGGTTCGAACCTAAGTCACGCCTATACAGAGGATGCCTTCTCTGTTGGAATTTTTTGTTTTTTATAGGCTATTTTGGGTCAACTTTAAGCCCAAATTTGAGTGGAGTACCAACAGTATTTTGGGGTGGGTCTAAAAAAGATGCACGTGTCTCCTTAACCGTATGGCAAGGTCACACGATGAAGACTTTGGTTTGTCCAAAACCATTTATGAATGAATGAGAAGTTAACGCCGTTTTCGGGTTTGTGGATAGGAAATTAAAGAACTAAAATGTGGGTTTCCTGAAATGGTTACCCCACAATTGGAAACTAAGAAGAACTTATATAGTCATATAAGTTCTAGCAGGTAACACTTGGGTTGGGCCCCAATGGGGCACCCCAAGTTTGTAAAAGGGATGAGTTATGGCACAAATTGAACCTTAGCTCAAACACCAATCGCAGCGCGAGCCTGCGCGCTGGCGTGTCTGAGGAGGTCGTGCGGTGTGCGGGGTGTGAGTTGGGGTTTCGGGTTGGTTCTACATTAAATTTTTTGGGCAAAATTTATTTTATTTTTTCCAAATTTTTAGAGGAAATTATTTGAATTTCAAAATGAAACTTAATTCAAATTTGAATCAAATTTTTTGTCCCAAAAAATTTGCCTCTTTTTCAGATTCGAATTCCACAATAGAATTAATTAAGTCCAATTAGTTTTTCAATCTGTTGAACTCCGGACAGGTCAAACTGTTTTAACAGATAGAAAACTGCCTAGACAGATTGAAACTGCGTGCAGTTATCTGTTGAAACTGCCACCCGATCTGTTGAATTCAAAGCTGTATCTGTTCATTCAAATCTGCACCTGTTCGGTATCAAATTTGTTGGTTACCATTTGCTATAAATACACAACATATTCTAGCAGTTATGTGGCATCCGAAAATAGTTGAAAAATTCATTTTCATTGCCTGACCAGAATTTGCTCTGGCTGTAAAACAAAAAAAAAAATATATATTCTTCATATATTTTAGGAAAATATTTGAGAGTATAGGTAAACAAGTTTGTTTCGCCATACAAATTGTTTTCGGAAGTGCTACTACAATTTGTGAAGATCATTGTATCCTAGGAGATAAACGCCTTTTATTTGTGAACAACATAGCGAGGCGAATCTGTCCTTAAGGATAGAGTGTCACTCACTCAGTTTGATCTTTAAAGTTTTATTCGGGTTCGGTAAAAATAATTTTGTAAGTGATTTATTTTATTTTATTTTGATTCGTTTCAAATATTATTTTACCAGAATATTGTTTCCAACATCTTAAGATAGTATTTAGAATTATTCTATTTAAACAAAATTTTTCGTTTGTTTCATTTTCTCTTTCTTCTTCTACAGAAATTATTTTTGTGATTTACAAAATAATATTCTGGTTAGGAAAAAAATAGTAGTAATATACTGTTGACAATAATAGTAATATACATTTATTTTTCTTTGACAAACTAATAGTAATATACTAGTGTCATTAACAATTCATAATAATTTATTATGTGAATTTTGTCAGAAATTATTTTGACTTTCAAAAATAATTTCTGAGTTGTTCATTAATAAAACTCCTGTTTCAAGTATTTTAATTTTGAGTGCTATTAGAAATTTAATTTTCTGTGTGGAATTAATTTATTTAAATAAAGTTTTTTATTTTATTTTTCAAAATTAATTGAGAAATAAAGTACACTTGGTTCTTTTTTCTTACAGAATTTAATTATGTGATTTTTGGTTTAAATTTTCGTTTGTACTATAAATTTCTAATTATAATTTTTTTTTTATAATTAGATTCATGACTACAGAAGCTACTAACCAAACAAGTACTGGTTGGTGACTGGTATTGCACCAACCCAATTCACCATTTTTGCGGATGCTACATGATCCAAACTCCTAGCATCACATTTTCGTACTGGCTAATTCCGATATAGATTTGGAATATAGTCTTTTATCTCTTCCTTTTCACTAACATTGGCAATAAAGAGACTTCAACTTTTCAAATTTGTGACCATTTGTTGGGGGTGTTTTATATTTTCCAAAACTTAGAGCATCCACGTTAGCCTCACCAAAATAGCAAAAAGGTTAAATATAGCTAGCAAATCATAAAACTCTTACTCTATCAGTCTCAACAAATTATTTCTAAACTAGCTTTTTGTTGAATTTCCTATAATACCTCAGGTACTATTCATTAGTTATTCAATAGTTTATTATTTTTTTGAGACAGGTTAATTTATTTTTTATTATTTTTTCACCGACCAGACGTCCTCCCGGATATCCACCTTGATGTTCATGCAAAAAATGAAGTTTTGTTGAATTTTGGCTTGACCGGTCAACCGTCCCTCAATGGGTTTGCCTCCTTCGGTTGTTGCTCTCTGTTGCTGCTATGGTGCACTGAAAAAAATATATTTAAATTGAAAAAGATAAAAGAATAAAAATAATATTTTAATGAAATAGAATTTTAGAATAGAGAGTTTAATGAAGTGTGTACATAAAAAAGAGATTAGCTAAAATACAAAAGTAAATTTTTAGTTATAATTTGGCTCAAAATTTACTGAGGCTGATGCGGATGCTCTTAGGATTCAACTAAACTAACTCGTCTACATTAATATTATGGTTATCAAATTTGATACTAAATTTTAAATATTATTTAATGTGTCACTAATGTATTGGTATAAGAAATAAAACATGAATCTATTAGATAAAATTCAAATGGCAAAGGATTTTCTTTTCTTTTTTTTATTTAAAATTTTGACCTATGTGGATGTTTTCAAATTTTTAAGTCTGAAAATAACACTTAAGCAAATTAATCTACAATATCGTTACAATGATTAAATATAATAATCAAATTTTGAATAATATTGATGTGTTACCAATATATTAATATAAGACATGTAAAATGGAGGTTTGGGACTATTTTAGTCACAAAAAACAAAATAGACCATTTTAGCCACAACAAACAAAACATTACATTCAACTCATAATCATTACACTATTCTCTCACAAAAAAAGCCAAAAAAATTAAAAAAAAATTTCCCAAACCAAACTTTTTAACCCACATTAAAATAACTAAAAAAATCAAAAAGCAAAAAAACTAAAAAATCCACTCATTTTCTAAACGGAGGCTTAACAACTACATTGATGATAATATTCAAATCTTGTTTTAGTCAAATTGCATTACTCCACTAATTTTCCTAGGTTAATTATGGCAATGGGCTATACCTTGCAGTGACATTAATGCAATATAGGTTTAGGTTTTTCAAATTTTGAATGGTTTTGATTTAGGAATTTGGATCCTCGGCCGCCCTTTTGGGCGGCCCTTCCCAGCAGCCCCCCCAAAACGACGTCGTTTTGGGGGGGCTGCTGGGAAGGGCCGCCCAAAAGGGCGGCCGAGGATCCAAATTCTGTGCTGTGGCCATTGCTATTAAAATAAAGCTCATTAGACCACAATACGACCAACAACCTTTTACACACACTAAACGCCGTTTCGGCCACGAAACTCACACTCAAGCCATATAATACAATTAAAAGTACATATGATACACCTTTTTAAAGGAGTGCACTCAAAAAACAATAAAAACAAAGAATAAATATTGAGACCCCCTTGGGGTCACCCCCTTGATCACCTTTAGTTTTGATTGGTTAACTTTTTTTTTTTTTTTCTTCTCACCCAATCCCCAACCTCCATGTGTGTGAGGGGATTGTAGGGGTGAGTGTTTTAAAGGGGTCTAAATCAATGCCCAAAAACAAAAAGATGTCAGTGGCACCATAAAAAAAACCGTCAATGGCAGCATCCTATGGAAGATTGATAACTCAGGGGGGCATCTGTAATTTGGCCAAACCTCGAGGGGTGTATATGTAATTTGCCCTAAAAAGAAACCGTCAATGGCAGCATCCTATGGAAGATTGATAAAATCAACATCAAGTCATATGTTTTTGTAATTTTTTTATTTTTGATATAAAAAAAAAGAAAAAAAAGTTGAGATTTGGGTTCAATTTTTTTTTAAAAAAATCCGTTTAGTTTAAAATGATCCAAAAAATAGAAGAAAAACAATTAAAAAAAAATCACTAAAGATAAAAAGAACCAAAAAAATTGGTCTTTTAGGTTTACTGTTTTTTTTTCTTTAATTGGTTTTCTTTTTAAAAAAAATATTTTTATTTTTTAATGTTAGATCCATCTAGTTTAGTAAAACTTATAAATGTAAATTTTTTTGAAAACTTAAAAAAACATTAAAGATGAAAATTTCGAAATTTTTTTTTTCTAAAAAGAGCAATCATTCTGTTTGGTTTCCATTTCCAAAATTTACTTTTTAGAAAATTCAAGTTTTTCGTTTTTTGTTATTTATTTATTTATTTGTTTTCACTAAATTTTTTAATATTTTAAGTAATTTTTAAAATTTTTAGACACACCTAAGATAATATTTGTGAAATTTTTTTCTCAAAAAATTCACTAAATACCAAAAATACAAAAAAGAAAATGAAAATTTCGTATATTTTTCATATTTTTGTGTATTTATTAATTTTTAAATTATTTTTTCACAAATATTTTACTATTTAGATACATCTAAATAAGATACATCTAAAAAGGTAAAAAAATTGTTTAAAATTTTAAAAATATTCACTAAAAATAAAAAAATAAAAAACATGAAAAATAAAAAAATTAATTTAAAAAAAATTAAATTCAAAAAATTAAAACCAAACAGGCTAAATAATATTTTTACTTTTTCCTTTCTCTCACTTAATTCTTCTTTTGGTGAGGATAAAGAGGTGGAACGACCAATATTAATTCTCCTTTTGGTGAGGGTAAAGAGGTGGAGCCACCATTATTAGGGAATTTTTTTTTTCTTTGAACAAGACAAAAAATGATGTTCTAAAGTGTTATCACTGTATTTGTGGACCAAGGTCCTCAGGTAATCGGTTGCCAGCTTGATTTAATCCAATTCATAGGAAGAAACCCATCACCGAGGCACCAATGGAGCTTAACCACACACCATAGACGAGCCTAAGTTTCGAGCGAAGTAAAAGACAAGGTCTCTGAAGAGAGCTAACTATGAAGTAGCGAATTTCGCTCCCTCAGGTTCGAACCTAAGTCACGCCTATACAGAGGATGCCTTCTCTGTTGGAATTTTTTGTTTTTTATAGGCTAATTTTGGGTCAACTTTAAGCCCAAATTTGAGTGGGTACCAAACGTATTTTGGGGTGGGTCTAAAAAGATGACGTGTTCCTTACCGTATGGCAAGTCACACGATGAAGACGGTTTGTCAAAACCATTTATGAATGAATGAGAAGTTAACGCCGTTTTCGGGTTTGTGGAATAGGAAATTAAAGAACTAAAATGTGGGTTTCCTTGAAATGGTTACCCCACATTGGAAACTTAAGAGAACTTATATATGTATATAAGTTCTAGATGGTAACACTTGGGTTGGGCCCCAATGGGGCACCCCAAGTTTGTAAAAGGGATGAGTTATGGACAAATTGAACCTTAGCTCAAACCACCAATCGCACGCACCGCCGCTGGCTGTCTGATAGGTCGTGCGGGTGCGGGTGTGAGTTGTGGGTCGGGTTGGTTCTAACATTAATTTTTTGGGCAAAATTTATTTTTATTTTTCCAAATTTCTTAGAGGAAATTATTTGAATTTCAAAATGAAACTTAATTCAAATTTGAAATCAAATTTTTGTCCAAAAATTATGCCTCTTTTCAGATCCGAATTCCACAATAGATTAATTAGTCCAATCAGTTTTTCAATCTGTTGAACTCCGGACAGGTTCAAACTGTTTTAACAGATAGAAAACTGCCTAGACAGATTGAAACTGCGTGCAGTTATCTGTTGAAACTGCCACCGGATCTGTTTGAATTCAAGCTGTATCTGTTCATTCAAATCTGCACCTGTTCGGTTCAAATTTGTTGGTTACCATTTTGCCTATAAATACCAACATATTCTAGCAGTTTGTGCATCCGAAAATAGTTTGAAAAATTCATTTTCTTGCTGACCAGAATTTGCTCTGCTGCATATATATTCTTCATATAATTTTAGGAAAATATTTAGAGAGTATAGAACACAAGTTTTGTTCGCCATACAAATTGTTCGGAGTGCTACTACAATTTGTGAAGATCATTGTATCCTAGGAGATAAACGCCTTTTATTTGTGAACACCATAGCGAGGCGAATCTGTCTTAAGGATAGAGTGTCACTCACTCAGTTTGATCTTTTAAAGTTTTATTCGGTTCGGTAAAATAAATTTTGTAAGTGATTTATTTTTATTTATTTGATTCGGTTTCAAATTAATTATTTTACACAGAATATTGTTCCAACAATCTTAAGATAGATTTGAATTATTCTATTTAAACAAAATTTTTCGTTTGTTTCATTTTCTCTTTCTTCTTCTTACAGAAATTATTTTCTGTGATTTTACAAAATAATATTCTGGTTAGAAAAACAAATAGTAGTAATATACTGTTTGACAAATAATAGTAATATACTATTTATTTTCTTTGACAACTAATAGTAATATACTAGTGTCATTAACAATTCATAATATTTATTTGTGAATTTTGTCAGAAATTAATTTTGACTTTCAAAAATAATTTCTGAGTGTTCATTAATTAAAACTCTGTTTCAGTATTTTAATTATTGAAGTGCTATAGAAATTTAATTTTCTGTGTGGAATTAATTTATTTAAATAAAGTTTTATTTTATTTTCAAATTAATTGAGAAATAAAAGTTACACTTGGTTCTTTTATTCTTACAGAATTTAATTATGTGATTTTGGTTTAAATTTTTCGTGTACTATAAATTTCTAATTATAATTTTTTTTTATAATTTAGAATTCATGACTACAGAAGCTACTACTCAAACAAGTACTGGTATGGTGACTGTAATTGCACCAACCCCTCCTCCTATTGTAACAGTGCCAGTAAATCACAGTGAGAAACCAGAGAAGTTCTTACGAACTGATTTTAAAAGATAGCAGTAGAAAATGTTGTTTTATTTTACTACTCTGAACCTAACTCGTTTTCTCCATGAAAATGCTCATACTCTAAAAGAAGATAAAATCGATCAGCAAGTGGTTGTTGCGGTTGATGCCTGGAAGCATGCTGATTTCCTTTGCCGGAACTACATCTTGATTGGACTTGACAACACATTATACAACGTCTACAGTCCTATCAAGACAACAAAGGAACTTTGGAAGTCTTTGGAAAAAAAGTACAAAACAGAACATGCTGGCTCAAAGAAATTTGTGGTTGGAAAATTCCTGGACTTTGTGATGGTTGATTCTAAGACTGTGATCAGCTAAGTTCAAGATCTCCAACTCATTCTATATGACATTCATGCAGAAGGCTTGTCTCTCAGTGAATCCTTTCAAGTTACTGCATTAATTGAAAAATTACCACAAGGCTGAAAGGAATTCAAGAACTACCTTAAACATAAGCACAAAGAAATGCTTTTAGAAGAATTGATTGTGCGTTTGAGGATTGAGGAGGACAACCGTAGTTCTGAAAAGGGGGCTGGTAAGCATCCCATGGAGTCTAAAGCAAATGTAGTGGAACATGCTCCAAAAGCCAAGAAACGAAAGTTTTCTGGAGATAGTTCCTCACAATGCTCTAAAAGGGGGGAAACTAAAAAGTACAAGTTTAATGGCAACTGTTACATTTGTGACGAAGAGGGACATCGGGTCAAAGATTGCCGTAGCAAAGGTAAAAGCAAAAGAAGATCAAGCAAGAAGTCTGCTCAAGCCAATATAACCGAAATGGACAAAATTTCCAATGGTGTAGATGACATAAATCTTTTTGCAGTTGTTTCTGAGGCAAACCTTATTGGAAATCCTAAAGAATGGTGGGTGGACACTGGAGCTACTCGTCACATCTGTACCGACAAAAAGATGTTTACATCTTATTCTATAGTGGACAACGATAAATAACTTTTTATGGGCAACTCCTCAAATTCCAAAGTTGAAGGACAAAGAAATATTATTTTGAAGATGACATATGGAAAGGAACTCATTCTCAATAATGTGCTGCATGTACTGGACATTCGCAAGAATCTTGTTTCCGGATCTTTGTTGAGTAAAAGTGGGTTTAGGCTAGTTTTTGAAAGTGACAAGTTTGTACTTACCAAAAATGGAATGTATGTAGGAAAATGTTACATGTTTGATAGCCTTTTCAAAATGAATGTAATGACTATTGTACCCTCTGTTATTAATAAAAATACATCTTTTTCTTACTTGCTTGAGTCTTCAAATTTATGGTATGGTAGACTAGGACATGTTAATTATGGATTTTTGCGTAGACTAATTAATATGGAATGTTTATCTAAATTTGACATTGATTTAAATCATAAATGTGAAATTCCTGTTGAGGCAAAATTAATTAAAACTCCTTTCTATTCAATTAAAAGAAGTACGGAATCACTTGAATTAATTCATAATGACATTTGTGATTTTAAATCAATTCAAACTAGAGGTGGGAAAAAGTATTTTATCACTTTTAGAGATGACTATGCTAGATATAGTTATGTTTGTTTAATTCGAACTAAGGATGAAGTTTTGGAAACTTTCATTCAATATAAGAATGAAGTTGAAAATCAACTTGGTAAGAAAATCAAAAAACTAAGAAGTGATAGAGGTGGTGAATATGAATCGCCTTTTGGTGAGTTTTGTAAAGAACATGGAATAATTCATCAAACCACTACTTCTTACTCACCTCAGCAAAATGGAATTGCTGAAAGGAAAAATATGACTTTAAAAGAAATGATGAATGTCATGTTAATAAGTTCTGGATTACCTCAGAACTTGTGGCGGGAAGTGATATTTTCTGCTAATTATATACTTAATAAAGTATCCAGAAAGAAAGTGAATCAAACACCTTATGAAATGTGGTATCAGAGAGTACCATCCTACAAATACTTAAAAGTGTGCAGGTGTTTGGATAAAGTGGCTATTCCTAGTCTTAAAAAGACTAAGATAGGTCCTAAAACAGTTGATTGCATTTTCATTGGTTATGCCAAGAATAGTAATGTGTACGGGGGCGAAATATCCTCTGCTTTCCGTACTCCTTGGACTTCAAGCTTCACATGACGACGTCTAACCTGGCAACACAGAGAACGTTGAGCTGCCCGACGGTGGTGTGCCGGATAGACCCTCCGACGATCAAGTCAGATCACTTGAGGAAGAAGCAGGCTATTCGAGAGAGAGGGGGTGTTTCAGATAGCGCAAGTTGCTTACCTCTAACGTTCATCTTCCTCCTCTATTTCTAGGTTGGCCATGCAGCCTCAAGATTGTGCGCGCACTACCTCTGCTGTCCTTCCCTAGACAGGTGGCAGTGCTCGCCTCTCACCACATCACGCGTGTAAAGGCCTAGTCCTCCAACCAGTACACGCAGAACTGCCCAACGGTATTGACGCATGCTTGGAGCAGATGTCCTCTCCCTCACGCCATTGGTCCAAGTGGCTCACTTAACCGGAGTACTACGACCGGCCTAGTCCCTGTGGAGAGTTGCCACCACAAGCAGCACAACCGAGCTGTATCTCGCCGACTTATCTCTCGGGAAAGAAGCGAAAGTTTGATTCTCATGGCCGAGCTACTCTTGGTCGATCCATCCTGGTTGATCGGCCGTGAGGCGTACCGGCCTCCCCCCGTCCTACCTTCATTCTCGGTTATACGAAGTCCGTCCACCTCGGCCAACCGGTTAGAGGCATGCCAGTCCTCGCTCCGTAATAAGTCTAGCCCGGCCTACCCTTAGATCGGTTGACACATGTCACCGTGTGCCCTACCAAACGTCTGGTCACAGCTCGGTCAGACCTTACATCGTGCCTGATCGGCCAACCTCTTCAGTCGTGCAAAACAGGCCGAAGGGCCGCGTTAGGAGAGAAAATAGCTCGGCGCCGTGCGATTTGCCACGACCCGTGTTACCGTAGCTTGGCCGTACTAACAGGTGCAAGTCTCCCCTCTCAATTGCGCCTTAATCCCAACTGAGCTAATCGTGATTAGGGTTATCACCATGACCGAGCTAACGGTCACCGAGTTACTCCAGTACAGGCCGAGCGTGATTATCACCAGGTCCGTTGCTGAGCTATCCCATTTGGTCGGCCATTGCCTCAGTAGTCTTGTCAAGGGTCGTACAGCCGTACTGACAGCCGCGCTCTCAATGCCACGTGGCCTCACGCCATTGGGCCGTACAACCCAGCTGTCTTCTGCGCGCAGAATTCAAACGGCTGCCGCCATTTGGGTTTTTTCCCCCTCTTTGAACATAACACGAAGGGTCACTATTGCCTCTTCACTGTTCATTTTCTCTTTCAAGCAAACCCTAGCCTCCAAGCTCCCTAATTGTCCATTCCAAGCCTCCATTTTCACATTCATCCATTCTCGCCCTTGCAGAAGTCGTACCCAAGCTCGCGAGGCCTACTTCGCTTCGCATCTGCTCCTGGTGAGTTCTCTATCCCTTTATTGCATTTCCTGTTTCCGTTTCCCGCACCTCCATACTTATTCTTCGTTTTTGTGCTTGTGTTCTTGCTTAGAAATGCTAGGCACCTACCATTACCTCCTCCATGGGGTAGTATTGGCACACCTTAGGGCAAACTGGAACTGGAGGGGTGAATGGGGCCTTTGTGCCCCTGTTTCTCCTTAGTTTGAATGGATGAACCTTGAACTTAGGATGAACTGGATGAACACTGGACAGAACCGAGCTAAATGCTCATTTAGATCCGTAAATCAGACTTAACCGAGCTAAAATTTGTTCGAGGTCTCTACTTGGGGCCTTGACCGAGTTGAACACTCAATTAGATCCGTAAATAAGACTGAACTGAGCTATAACTCGTTCGAGTTTTCTTCTTGGGCCTTGACCGAGCCGAAAATAGAGAATCAAAACCGAACTAGGAAGGCCAAATCGGCCAAGTGGTCTAGCCGAGTTAGGATCGAACCGGTCGAACACCCAAAAACCCTTCATCGAGCTGAAAAATCCACATTGGAGCCGTACAATTTATGCCGTGCTAACCCTTGGACTTGTTTCTTAACAATGCAGAACAAACTAGGATTGACCAGGCCCATCCAGAACCATCACTGGTGGAGCTCAAAGTCCGAGCAAATACACCAAAATTTTTCACCGAGATACAAATTAAATCACCGAATAAAACTGAGATAGATGGGGAAGTGCCGATTCATGGTGAGCTCGCCCGGTGCGCTCACCGAGTTTCGTAGGGAGTACAATATTCCAGACGATGTCATTTTAGAGCTGGCCAAGAAGGGAGATACCCCTTGGGGCGACCTAGATCGGTGCCCCTTCACGGTTGTGCCCATAATCGAAAGAGGACTTCGCTTCCCAGTCCAACCCTTGATCTGCGAATTCTTAAGGCAGACAAGGCTTTGTCCAACCCAAGTGTTGAACAACACATACAAGATAATAAACGGCGTGGCCGAGCTAAACAGGAGGCTCGGTCTCAATCTCAGTCTTGCTAAAATATTCCACCAGTATAGCCTTAGTAAAAATAAAGGTGGGCTTTGCTGGTATCTAAAAGTAAAGAAGGGCCGAGCAAAACTCATCGAGGGCAACCCGGACAAAGAGACCAATGATGATGACTTCTTATGGGTGTCCGGTAATTACGAGGACACCGAGGCGCCCATACCGGGCTGGTATATTAGGAAAGATTTTGGAAGTGCTGGTGAGTAGCTCGGCTAACTGCACTATTTTCTTTTTGCATGAGTTTCTCTATGTGCCGGTCTAACATTTCTATTTGCAGATTACAAGCACTTGGCGGAAGACTACCACCGGGCTAACCAAGAGGCCATAAGAGTCTTACTGCGCCATCCAGAAGAAGAAAGAGAGTCAGCAAAGCTGCTCGGCTTTGAACCGACCTACACTTACAAAGCGCCGCGCAAAAGCCGGGTTACCGACTTCCTCCGTGCTCTTAACAATGTAGAACAAACTAGGACCGACCAGGCCTGTCCAGAACCATCACTGGTGGAGCTCAAAGTCCGAGCAAATACTCCAAAATTTTTCACCGAGATACAAATTAAATCACCGAATAAAACTGAGATAGATGGGGAAGTGCCGATTCATGGTGAGCTCGCCCGGTGTGCTCACCGAGTTTCGTAGGGAGTACAATATTCTAGACGATGTCATTTTAGAGCTGGCCAAGAAGGGAGATACCCCTTGGGGCGACCTAGATCGGTGCCCCTTCACGGTTGTGCCCATAATCGAAAGAGGACTTCGCTTCCCAGTCCAACCCTTGATCTGCGAATTCTTAAGGCAGACAAGGCTTTGTCCAACCCAAGTGTTGAACAACACATACAAGATAATAAACGGCGTGGCCGAGCTAAACAGGAGGCTCGGTCTCAATCTCAGTCTTGCTAAAATATTCCACCAGTATAGCCTTAGTAAAAATAAAGGTGGGCTTTGCTGGTATCTAAAAGTAAAGAAGGGCCGAGCAAAACTCATCGAGGGCAACCCGGACAAAGAGACCAATGATGATGACTTCTTATGGGTGTCCGGTAATTACGAGGACACCGAGGCGCCCATACCGGGCTGGTATATTAGGAAAGATTTTGGAAGTGCTGGTGAGTAGCTCGGCTAACTGCACTATTTTCTTTTTGCATGAGTCTCTCTGTGTGCCGGTCTAACACACCTCTATTTGCATATTACAAGCACTTAGCGAAAGACTACCATTGGGCCAACCAGGAGGCCATAAGAGTCTTACTGCGCCATCCAGAAGAAGAAAGAGAGTCAGCAAAGCTGCTCAGCTTTGAACCGACCTACAACTACAAAGCGCCGCGCAAAAGCCGGGTTACCGACTTCCTCCGTGCTCATTCCCCAGAACCTGGCCCAAATCTTCCGCCGATCAGACTTGTTCTTCTCACTGCCGAGCAAGAAATGGCGAAGATCCAGGCAATCAAGTCCCTGATCACCGGTGAGGAAAGCGAGTCCCATCCACCGAAAGTAACTGGGGGAACATCTTCCACTCCAACCGGACAAAAGAAAGGGGCTGTGCTGGCTCTTGCCAGTGAACAACCAGCTGGCCGGTCGAAGAAGCGACCGAGGAAAGACCAGATAGAGCAGCACCTCGTTGATGAGGACTCCACTGAACATACCTCCACTGAGCTGGGGGACCAAACCGAGCAACAACCAACCGGGCCTTCCAAGAGCCCAACCTCCCCTCCGGTTTGGGCGCCCGAGATCAAGTACAAAGGCCAGACAATCTCTGCGGCCGACTCTGTGTATGCGGACAAGGATTATTCCCTCGGTTTCAACATGACCAAGGGGCTAATCCTTCCTACCGACATGAAAAAGCACGACGAGCTGTCTGACCTGAAGGTGCTTCGCTCGACAGCTAAGTCGATCGTGTTGGTAAGTTCTCCACTCCTTTCTTCAAGTTATTGGTCGATTTTTGCTTAGTTTTCTGAATACTCACAATCTTTCATTTGTTTGCAGGCCGCGCAAAAGAACTATCTCTACCATGAG
Organism: Camellia sinensis; assembly: GCF_004153795.1. NCBI lineage: Eukaryota > Viridiplantae > Streptophyta > Magnoliopsida > Ericales > Theaceae > Camellia > Camellia sinensis. The sequence continues at coordinate 2,600,461 of NW_021024612.1, forward strand.
CGCATGATCGCCGTGTGGCAGAGCTTGCGCGAGGCCATAGCTGAGAACAAGGCCCAAACGGCCAAGATAGCGAAGCTGAAGGCTGCGCATGAGGTAGTTATGGCCGAGCGAGCTAACCTGAGCCAGAAGGTTGATCGAGCTGAAGCGGACAAACAGCGGGCCGTGAAGTCGACGAAAGCCCGGTATCTCGCCGAGCTGAGAAAACTGCGCGATGCCCATAAGGAGGAGAAAGATAAGGCGGTTAGTGACGCCGAAGACAGGGGTTATGCTCAAGGCGAAAAAACGTATGAACGGCAAGTGCAGGCGACCAAGGACATCTTTTTCCAGTGCGGTTGGAAAGCTGCCATGGAGAAAGTTGGCCTTGGTCAAGATGCTGACATGTTCCTAAATCCACCTACGGCCTTTATACCGCACTATATGCAGGCCTATGCGAGCGCCGCGCAAAAGAGGCTCATAGAGGAGGCCAAAAAGGAAACCGTGGAAGAAGCTGCCGCCACGCAACAAACCGAGCAAACTTCTCCTGAAGCATCTCAGGATGCCGAAGATCAAGTAGCCGATCGGGAGGTTGTCGCGGTGGAGGGCGTTGATGATGAGGCGGATGAAGGCTTGCCCGAGCACACTGCGGAGGTTGCCGAGCAGACTGTGGAGGTCACCGAGCAGATGGTTGACCTGGAATTGGATTGAAATGCCACCTTCTATTTCCTGCTTTGTTTTCGTTTCTTTTCTTTCTTTGTTTAATGTAACCGGGCTAGGGCCCCACAATTGTAATGTAATTTCCTCGATCAATGAAATTTGAACTTTTTGCCCGCTGATCTTCTCTTTTTGTTCGGCTGCAACGTGCAAAATTTCTTGATTCAAACTTTAATGTGCCACAACTGATAGGTCGGCTAGCCGCGCAATATGCCAAGCTAAAATCAGAATTTCTTCAACTTAAATGTTCGTGAACGAACCCAAAAATTTTCATTTGGCCGAGCAAAAATTACCACTGCCGTTCTGGCTTTGACAACACTTCAAGTCTTGTATTTAAGCGGGCAAAAATCAGCTCAGCCCTAAAGGAAGTTGGACAAATCACAGTTATTTCACCTCGGCCGAGCCAAACCAACTCGGCCTTTACATTGGACAAAACACCAATATTCCGACATGGAGTTAGATAGAACGTCAACATTTCCTTTCTCCGAGCGAAGTCAATTCAGCCTCTTGTAAGTTGGACAAGGCACCAACATAGCGCTTGGCCGAGCAAAGCCAGCTCGGCTATTATTGGTTGGACAACACCGACATTTCGTTTTGGTCGAGTAGAATCAGCTCGGCCTTAACATTGGGCAAAACACCAATATTTCATTTTGGCCGAGCAAAATCAGCTTGGCCTTAACATTGGGCAAAACACCAATATTTCATTTTGGCCGAGCAGAATCAGCTTGGCCTTAACATTGGGCAAAACACCAATTTTTCATTTAAGTTGGTCATGACGCCAACATCCCAATTGGGCGAGCAAAAAACCAGCTCGGCCCTTATGTGAATTGGTCTATACACCAATCATTTCGCTGGACAATAATACACCAACTGTTGGTGCGGTCCGCTTCTATACCGGCGAGAGAAAATCAGTCCGGTCCCATTCAGGTCGGTCCCTTTGCCCCTGGCATCCACAGTGGCCTTGTATCCTTGCGGTGTCATTGTACAGAAAGATGTGATATAAAACAACAAGAGGGCTTTTTTCATTACAAAATGCAGTGCTATCCTTACATCAAATGCCAAAAGGCTAAAGGTCTAGAAAGCTAAGCAATAAAAGCAATTACATCTTAAAAGTAAAAGATCTTAAGGTTGGTTGCATTCCACGGTCTGGGGACAGCTTTACCATCTAAATCTTCCAGATGGTATGCCCCTTTGCCAGCGAGACCAGTCACCTTGTATGGTCCTTCCCAATTTGCACCGAGCTTTCCTTCGTAAGGACCACCGTGTTGCCCAACACTTTTCTTAAGACCCAGTCCCCGATCTTGAACAATCTGGGGTGCGCAGCCTTGTTGTATTTCTTGGAGAGTTCTTGCTGATAGGCCACTATGTGGATTAGTGCTCGTTTTCTCCTTTCCTCGGCAAGGTCTAGCTCCAATGCCACGGCCTCATTGTTCAAATCTGGCTGGAAGCTTTCAAACCGGATGGTTGGCATGCCAATTTCCAACGGGATAACGACTTCCATGCCATAGGCCAAGGCAAACGAAGTCTCTTCGGTCGACCATCTTGGCGTGGTGCGGTACGCCCAAAGTACGTTAGGGAGTTCTTCAGCCCACTTCCCCTTGGCCTTCTCAAGCTGCTTCTTTAGCCCGTCTAGGATGGTCTTGTTTGAGGCCTCCACTTGACCATTCGACTGAGGATAAGCCGGCATTGAATTGTAGAATTCGATCTTTAGCTCTTTGCAAAATCCGCGAAAAAGTTTCCCATCGAATTGCGTGCCATTATCCGAGATGAGGGCCTTGGGTATACCGAAGCGAGTGATAACATTTTGCCAGACAAACTTCTTCACATCCTTTTCCTTTATGGTCACCAGTGGCTCAGCCTCAACCCACTTGGTGAAGTAGTCAGTGGCAGCGATGAAGAATTTGCGATTGCCCGGTGCTGCTGGGAGTGGTCCAACAATATCCAACCCCCAAAGCGCGAACGGCCAAGGACTTGTAAGGGGGAGCAATTCTCTAGCTGGCTGGTGGATCTGGTGAGCGAACTTCTGACATTTTTCACACCTACGAACGTATTTTTGCGCGTCTACCTGCATGCACGGCCACCAATAACCTTGGGAAATTGCTCGGTAAACCAAAGATCTGCCCCCAGTATGGCTGCCGCAGATGCCTTCATGGATCTCACAGAGAAAAGCTTCCACCTTGGCTGGGTGGACACACTTCAGATACGGCCCGATAAAAGACTTCTTATACAAGGCTTCGGACGAGGAGAGCCAAAACTGCTCTGACTTGGCCCGGATCTTGTTGGCCGCCTTCTTTTCTTGCGGTAGAACTCTATCTTTTAGGAAGGTGATGATGGGATCCATCCAAGAAGGACCCAAGTCGGCGCAGAGTACCTCGGTTGCTTCTGGTTCCTCAATACTTGGCCGAGGTAAGAATTCTATTATCAAGGGGTTAGGAAAAGCTGTCTGAGTAGAAGCAAGTCTGGCAAATTCGTCAGCCGTGTTGTTTTCTTCGCGGTTGATCTGTTCCACTCTTATGGCATTGAACTTCTTGATTTCGGCGCGCACCAGCGCCTGATACTTCGCCATTCGCTCATCCCGGGCCTCATACTCCCCTGAGAATTGATTGACCACCAGCTTGGAATCGCTGAATACCATAAGGGCTGATGCTTTCATTCTCAATGCGTTTCTTAATCCGGCAAGGAGGGCTTCATACTCCGCCTCGTTGTTGGATGCTGGGAAGCCGAGCATAATTGCTTGCTTGATGATCAGCCCGTTCGGTGAAGTCAGTACAATACACAGCCTGGCCCCATGCCTGTTGGATGCCCCATCGACGAAGAGCTTCCACATCTCGCCAATAAACAGCTTCCAGCAATCAGAGGGGTTCTGGGAACTTCTCAATTCCAAGTCTCTGATCGCCGGCAAGGAGGGCTTCATACTCCGCCTCGTTGTTGGATGCTGGGAAGCCGAGCATAATTGCTTGCTCGATGATCAGCCTGTCTGGTGAAGTCAGTACAATACACAGCCTAGCCCCATGCCTGTTGGATGCCCCATCGACGAAGAGCTTCCATATCTCGCCAATAAACAGCTTCCAGCAATCAGAGGGGTTCTGGGAACTTCTCAATCCCAAGTCTTTGATCGGTTCATTCTGGTCTCTTTGCCTGCCTTGGTTCAGTCCGTCTTCCACGAAATCGCCTCGCTCCTCTAGTTCGGTCGCTCTTCGCCCTTCTCCCACTTGTGAGCCAACACTCATCTCTATTGCCAAAACCATGGGCTGTGCTAAATCCGCACCAGCCAAATCAGCCGGGCAAACTGGATACGTTCCAGGGGCAAATTCCGTCACAAAGTCTGCAAGAGCTTGAGCCTTGATCGCGGTGCGTGGGCGGAACTTGATATCGTACTGCCCCAATTCCACAGCCCATTTCAAAATTCTTCCGGTGAAGTCTGCCTTTTCAAAAAGAATCTTAAGTGGAAACTCGGTCAACACAACTATTGTATGGGCATGAAAATAGTGCGCTAGCTTTCTTGATGCCATCATTAGGGCTAGCGCTAATTTTTCCGGCGGAAGATATCTCGTCTCGGCCGGGAGCAAAGTCTTGCTTACATAGAAGATGGGCAAGTGCTGGATGCCTTCAGCGCGGACTAGGACGGCGCTCATAGCATGTTGAGAGACTGCCAAGTAGAGATACAACTCTTCGCCCGGCCGGGGAGTGACTAAGATAGGGGCTGAGGAAAGGTATATTTTTAAGTCTGCCAGTGCACGGTCACATTCGTCATCCCAGAAGAACTTGGCCTTCAAAGTTTTAAAGAAGGGCCTGAAACAATCTGAAGACCGGCTGATAAATCTGTTTAGCGCGGCTGCCATCCCGGCAAGATGTTGTACGTCCTTCGTGGAGTTTGGGCGCTCCAGTTCTTGTATAGCCTTGATCTGTGATGGGTCGGCTTCGATTCCTCGGTTCGTGACCAAAAACCCCAGAAACTTCCCGGTGCCGACTCCGAAGGCGCACTTGGAGGCATTCAAACGAAGTTTGTGGTGCTTAAGTATGGCAAACGTTTCTGCTAGGTCGGTGAGGTGTTGCGACTTCTCCTTACTTTTTACCACCATATCGTTGATGTAAGGCTCCATTGTTCGGCCCAAAAGAGGAGCGAACATCTTTGTCACCATCCTCTGAAAAGTTGCCCCGGCGTTCTTCAGTCTGAATGGCATGACTTTATAACAATACAGGCCTCTAGGAGTAGTGAACGACGTGATCTCTCGATTCGATTTGTACATGGCTATCTGGTGGTAGGCGCGATATGCATCCAGGAAGCTAAACCTCTGATGGCCAGCGGTCAAGTCCACCAGCTGGTCAATTCGAGGGAGGGGGAAGCTATCCTTTGGGCAAGCACGGTTGACCGTCTTATAGTCAACGCAGACTCGCCACTTACCATTCTTTTTCGGGACCACCACCGTGTTGGATATCCATCGAGGGTGTTGTACTTCTTCTATCGCTCCTGCTTCTAACAAATTTTTGACCTCCTCTGCCACTACCTCGGCATGGTGTAGAGTTGAGCAGCGTGTCCTTTGGATGACCGGCCGTGCATTAGGAAAGACATTCAACTGATGGCAAATGAAGTTAGGGTCGATGCCAGGCATATCGCAAGGCGTCCACGCAAAAGCCTCCATGTTAGAAACCAAGAAGTTGACATAATCCAACCGCTCAACGCTAGACAAAGATGATCCCAAGAGGAAGAACTTAGTTGGGTCATTCTCGTCGATGTGCACTTCCACCAAATCCTCGACCGATTTTTTCTCGGCCTTTCTTCCTATGTCTTCAAGGACCTCCTTTCCCTCGGGTCCCTCAATCATTTGGACAAATCCTTTAGCTGCTCGGCTGCTATTTACCGCAACGAAGCATTGTTTCGCCATCACCTGGTCTCCCCAGACTTCCTCTATTTGTCCGTTTGGCGCCGGGAAGCGCAAGACCTGATGGTAAGTCGACGCTACTGCTTGCATGGCGTGCAACCATCCCCTGCCTAAAATTAAGTTGTAGGTGGATGGGACTTTGAGCACCCAGAACTCTCCTTGCTTTGTGACTGAACCCGCTTTGACCGGCAGTATGATCTTCCTTACCGGCCATTCTGGCTGAGAGTTGAAGCTAACCAAAGGGGACGTCGCAGGGGCCAAGTCCTTGTCCTCCAACTTCATTTGTTTGAACGCGTCATAGTACATAATTTCGACCGAACTCCCCTGGTCGATCAAGATCCTCTTGATGTCAAAGTCTTTGACGCGAAGAGTTACCACTAGGGCGTTATTGTGGGGCATCTGGATCCGCTTCAAGTTCCTGCTCGAAAAGATAAGAATGTCCTTCTCCTCGGTCTTCCGTTTCTTCACAGCGGGCTGAACGGAGAGCACTTCCCTCATGTGCTCGGCTTTCTTAATCATCCCTCTGAGCTCGCAGACCCTTGCTGGTTCAATGATGCCATGGATGATGTTGATTACGCCTTGGGGTGCTGCCTCTAGGGCGGCTAGGCCGTTTGGCTCGGTTTGCCCCAATGGCGCGGCTTTCATACCCCCATCTATGTATTGGTCAAGATGTCCCGCGGCCACTAGCTCTTCCAAATGTTGTTTGAGCGCCAAACAGTCCTTCGTTCGGTGTCCCTGCTCCTCATGGAAGGTGCAGCCATACCTTGAGTTGAAGCCTCTCTGTGCATTCCCCAACTAGGCCGGCTAGCGGACAAAAGGCTCGCCTCTGATCTCACTCAAGATGCGGTAGATAGGGATTTTAAAGACCGTGGTGATTCCAGTCTGCGCCTTCAATTTTCTCTTGGCATCCTCCTCTGCATCACGCTGAGCGTCAGTTCGGTCGTTTCTACGACCTTTGTTTCTATCACCGCGGTTTGGGCCACGACGTTGATCTTTTGACCGGTCGCGTGGGCGGTTATCCTCCTGCCCGAACGAGTGAACTTTCCCTGCCACCCTTCTGTCCGCTGCGATCGGATTAACCTTTTCGGTCGCGGAGGCGGCATCATCCTCCACACGAATGTGCTCATTGATCCGCTGCATCAAGGACTCCATGGTTGTGGGTTGGTGCATTGTGAGTGAATCCCGCAGCCTATGTCTGATTGGGAGACCTCGCTTGTATTGAGTGATCGCCAGATTGGTAGGGCAGTCGAGGATTTCGTTGTAAGTTTTCCAGTACCTCGTGTTGTATGCCTTCAATGATCCCCCTAACTCCATCTTGACGCCCAGAAGATGATCGACCTCCTTCGGCGTTCGAGTGTTGGTTTTGAATCTAGTGACGAAGGCTTCCGCTAGTTGCTGCCACCCCTCTATACTCCCTTCTAGAAGCCTTTCGAACCACTTCAGGCCTAGTTCTCCCAAGCTTGCTGGGAATATGAGGCACATCAAGGCGTCATTGCGTCGGTGGCCAGCCATTACTTGCTGGTAATGACTCACGTACATGTACGGATCCGTTTTGCCGTCGTACAAGGTGAACTTAGGCTGGTGGAATCCGGCAGGGAGTGGTGTACTCTCAATCTCTGAAGACAATGGCATGGCTGTAAGTCTCGCCAGCTCTTTGTCCATTGGCGCATGGGCCATCACTTTGGGTGCTAGCATTGCCACTTCTTCGCTACAGTGAACTGGGGCGCTCAATCTCTGCCACGCCGGCGCTCTTTGAGCCTCCCGACGACGCGCCCTCTCCTCCAATACATCCCTCAGGTCTTTGGAACGAGTGGAGAAAGAGTATCGTGACGTCGGATACGGGCGTGAGGGACGGTATGTGCTGTCTCGAGTGAGGGATCTACCCTCCCTTCGGTCGGAATCTCGAACCCCATAGTTCTTGGTGATGGAAAGAGAGTGGGTCCTCTCCTGGCGGCGACTGCTAGAATGGGGGGATGGGTTGCGCTCATTGAGGTTGCCCTCTCCAGCAACACCTTTCCCCTTAATTTGACGTCTCAGCATCTCCATCTCCGTCGCCATCTCACGAATGAGGGCACCTTGGTCTTTGAGTTTGTGCTCCAGGCGCTGCGCACGGGACTCCCCCCGCGGCCGACGGCCCTCTGGACTCTTCTAGCAATCAGTACTCATTCTGCGTTTGTCTCGCGCACCTCGCGAAGAAGTTTCTAGGTCCGCCATGGCTGGAACATTCGGGGGGCCTTCTCTCTATCGGACAGACTCTGGTGTGACGCCATCGACGACGGACAGTGGAGTTTCATCGTTGTTGGCCATAGAGATGGTCGAAGAAGCTTGAAAAACAAGGTTTGAGTATCAAAGATCTTCCCACAGACGGCGCCAATTGTACGGGAGCGAAATATCCTCTACTTTCTGTACTTCTTAGACTTCAAGCTTCACGTGACGACGTCTAACCTGGCAACACAGAGAACAGTGAGCTGCCCAGCAGTGGTGTGCCAGACAAACCCTCCGATGATCAAGTCAGACCACTTGAGGAAGAAGCAGGCTATTCGAGAGAGAGAAGGTGTTTCAGATAACGCAAGTTGCTTACCTCTAACGTTCATCTTCCTCCCCTATTTCTAGGTTGGCCATGCAGCCTCAAGATTGTGCGCGCACTACCTCTGCTGTCCTTCCCTGGACAGGTGGCAGTGCTCGCCTCTCACCACCTCACGCGTGTAAAGGTCTAGTCCTCTAACCAGTACACGCAGAAATGTCCAACGGTATTGACGCGTGCTTGGAGCAGATGTCCCTTCCCTCACGCCATTGGCCTAGGTGGCTCACTTAACCGGAGTACCACGACCGGCCTAGCCCTTGTGGAGAGTTGCCACCACAAGCAGCACAACCGAGCTGTATCTGACTTATCCCTCGGGGAAGAAGCGAAAGTCTGATTCTCATGGCCGAGCTACTCTTGGTCGGTCCATCCTGGTTGATCGGCCGTGAGGCATACCGGCCTCCCCCCGTCCTACCTTCATTCTCGGTTATACGAAGTCCGTCCACCTCGGCCAACCGATTAGAGGCATGCCGGTCCTCGCCTCGTAATCAGTCTAGCCTGGGCTACCCTTAGATCGGTTGACACACGTCACCGTGTGCCCTGCCAAACGTCTGGTCATAGCTCGGTCAGACCTTAGATCGTGCCTGGTCGGCCAACCTCTTCGGTCGTGCAAAACAGGCCGAAGGGCCACGTCAAGAGAGAAAACAGCTCGGCACTGTGCGGTTTGCCACGACCCGTGTTACAGTAGCTCGGCCGTACTAACAGGTGCAAATCTCCCCTCTCATAATGCATATTAGTTTTTGATTCATAAATCAGAACATTCCAAAATGCATGTAAATACTATTATTGAATATCAGAATGCATATTTCTTTGAACATGCGTTTCCAAATAAAACTGGATAAGAGATTCGTATTAACAAAAGATCTCATGATGTTATTACTAGTCAGGATCAGGAACATGATCAAGAACAAGAACAAGAGATAGATCAAAATGAAGAAGAGGAACCTAGGCGTAGTAAATGTACTAGAACTTCAAAATCTTTTGGTTCATATTTCCTAACATTTTTGTTAGAAAAATGAGCCTTTAACTTTTAAAGAAACTATGTCCAATCCTAAGGCTACTTTATGGGAAGAAGCTGTAAACAGCGAGGTTGAATCCATCTTGCAAAATCACACTTGGGAATTGGTGGATTTGCCACCAGGTTGTAAACCTCTTGGGTACAAGTGGATTTTCAAAAGAAAAATGAAAGCGGATTGATCAATTGACAAATATAAGGCAAGACTTGTAGTCAAAGGTTTTAGACAAAAAGAAAGTCTCGATTACTTTAACACATACTCACCGGTTACTAGAATAACGTCCATTAGAATGCTAATTGCCATTACATCTTTATACAATCTAGAAATTTATCAAATGGATGTGAAAATCGTTTTCTTAAATGGTGAGTTAGATGAAGAAATTTACATGGAACAATCAGAAGGATTTTCTGTTCTAGGAAAAGAAAAGAAAGTGTATTATATGGTTTAAAACAGGCGCCAAAGTAATGGCATGAGAAATTTGACAAGACAATGATGTCAAATGGATTTAAAATTAATGAGTGTGACAAATGTGTTTATAATAAAAACACTGACAAAGGTTAAGTCCTTGTATGTCTTTATGTGGATGATATGTTCATCATAGGTAGTAATAATGACATGATTAAAACTACCAAGAAAATGTAAAATAAACATTTTGACATGAAAGACATGAGAATTGCTGATGTAACACTTGATATAAAAATTATCAAAATATCAGAAGGTTATGCTTTGTCACAATCACATTACATTGAGAAAATACTTGACAAATTTAGCAATGATGATGATCATCTTGCTAGAATACCTGTGGATGTTAATTTATTTTTTTTCTAAGAATGTACAAGAAAGTATTTCTCAATTAGAGTATGCCCAAATTATTGGAAACTTAATGTACTTGATGAATTGCACTTGCCTAGATATGGCCTATGCAGTAAGTAAATTAAGTAGATATATGAGTAATCCAGGAGTAGAACACTGGAAAGCAATTATAAGGGTTCTAAGATATCTCCGATTTACTTGTAACATTGGGCTAAATTATACTAGATATCCAGCAGTACTTAAAGGATATTGTGATGCAAACTGGATATCAGATACTAGAAATTCGAAATCCACCAGTGGGTATGTTTTTACTCTTGGTGGTGCGGCTGTATCTTGGAAATTGCTAGGTCTATTATAGTATTAGAATTCATAACTTTAGATAAAGTTAAAGAAGAGGCAGAATGGTTTTGCCACTTCCTTGAAGATATTCCAATGTGGCCAAAACCGATGCTTGTTATTTGCATACATTGCGATAGTCAATCAACAATAAGTAGAGCACAAAGTCATATGTATAATGGTAAGTCGTGACACATTCGTCGTTGACATAATATTGTGAGACAACTGCTCTCTAATGGAATTATTTCCATTGAATATGTGAAGTCTAAAGACAATATAGCGGATCCACTAACCAAAGGGTTAGCAAGAGAGTTAGTTGAGAACTCATCAAGGGGAATATGACTTAAGCCTATTAAATAAGAGTTACCACGACGGCAACTTAACCTAGTTGACTGGAGATTCCAAGATCTAGGTTCAAAGAGACAACTGAGTTGTGTATGGCTCAAAAGGATCACTGGGGAGTCAAACTCCTACCCATTTCTATGATGAAATAGTGATGTCTACAGCGTTTAGGTTAAGTAATACTTTTAATAATTCTTATATCTAAATAGACCTAGTGGAGTATGGTAGGATACTCTTCGTGAGAATCACCTACATGAGTGTGAATTGAGCCGGTTCTGTGAGATTTGTGAAGGGCTACAATTCTTTAGAGCATTCATGAAAGACAAGGTTGTTCAGAGCCAAATTGAACACAATAGTGAGAATTAAACTGTGTCTGGTAATATATTGTATGAGTTCTATTGTTTTGGTTTACATAAATGGCTGAACAGTTCAAGACATCATGTTCACTGGTTAGTTAATAAATCCAATAGTGTCTCACAAGGGAAGGTTTAAAGCCAAAAGCTACCTATCCTTTGCAGAATATTTTCAATTTCTGTACTCTCTATAATTAGATCATGTTGTTGCATTTTCTCTCCGTCAAATTCCATTCATATGAGGGATTGTTGGAATTTTTGGTTTTTTATAGGTTTATTTTGGGCCAACTTTGAGCCCAAATTTGAGTGGGTCCCAAACGTCTTTTGGGGTGGGTCCAAAGATGTGACGTGTTCTTTACCGCATGGCAAGTCACACGGTGAAGACGATTTGTCAAAACCATTTATGAGTGAATGTGAAGTTGACGTCGTTTTCGGGTTCGTGGAATAGGAAATTGAAGAAGTGAAATATGAGTTTCCTTGAAATGGTTATCCCATATTAAAAACTTAAGAGAATTTATGTGTGTATATAAGTTCTAGATGGCAACACTTGGGTTAGCCCTAAAGGACACCCTAAGTTTGTAGAAGGAAGGAGTTATGGACAAACTGAACCTTGGCTCAAATCACCACACGTGCGCGTACGCGCCGCTGGCCGGCCGAGCCAAGCAGAGTCGTGTCGGGTGCGGATGTTGTTTGTGGGTCGAGTCGGTTCTAACATTAATTTTTTGGACAAAATTTATTTGAATTTTTTCAAATTTCTTAGAGGGAATTATTTGAATTTCAAAATGAAATTTAGGGGTTGTTTGTGATGATCTAAATAAGTGCACTTTTTTACTTTTTATAAAATATGAGTTGTGTTTGAAGTGATATGGTAGAGAGGTAATGTGATTTAAATAAGATGATGTGATTTAAATAGGATGGTGACTTTTTGAACTTTTAGTTTTTTTGTGTTATGCCAAACCTAGCCTTAATTCAAATTTGAAATCAATTTTTTGTCCAAAAATTGTACCTCTTTTCAAATCCGAATTCCGCAACAGATTAATCAGTCCAAACAGTTTTTCAATCTGTTGAACTCCGGACAGGTTCAAATTGTTTTAACAGATAGAAAACTGTCCAGACAGATTGAAACTACCGTGCAGTTATCTGTTGAAACTGCCACAAGATCTGTTTGAATTCAAACTGTATCTGTTCATTCAAATCTGTACCTGTTCGGTTCAAATTTGCACACCATTTTGCCTATAAATACCAGCATATTCCAACAGTTTGTGCATCCGAAAATAGTTTGAAAAATTCATTTTCTTGCTGTCCAGAATTTGCTCTATTGCATATATATTCTTCATATAATTTTAGAAAAATATTTAGAGAGTATAGAACACAGGTTTTGATCGCCGTACAAATTGTTTGGAGTGCTACTACAATTTGTGAAGATCATTGTATCCTAGGAGATAGACGCCTTTTATCCGTAAGCACTATAGCGGGGCGGATCTGTCTTAAGGACAGAGTGTCACATACTCGACTTGATCTTTTAATGTTTTATTCGGTTCAATAAAATAAATTCTGTAAGTGATTTATTTTTATTTATTTGATTTGATTTCAAATTAATTATTTTACACAGAATATTGTTTCAATATTCTCCACTAGGTTACCACCCCTGGTGGTGCATTAGGGATATGAAACACTCATGTGAGTGTTTAGTATAATTTGTGATAGGATATTTGAGATTTTTAACATTTTTGTTTTAGGATTTGATTATTTAGGTTGTGTTTAGTTTATAAATTTAAAGAGGGATTTAAAAATAGAAAAGGAAAAGGTATATAAAATTAGGTAAAATATTAATACATTTTATTTACATTTCATCTATATATATTTTTTTCTTTTTCTTTCTAAATTATTTTCTAAATTAATGAACCAAATACAACCTTAATAATTAACGTAGACGTAGCAGCAAAGGAAAATCAGAGTAGTCTAGTGGTGGTGGCGGGACCAGAATGGGTTATCAAAAATACAGGAGACCTATAAACCAATCACATAAAAAAAAAAAAAACTGGGCTTGTTTGGTTTGATTTTGAGAGATGAGTTTGGGAGATAAAAAGTACGAAAAGTTGTTTGGTTTGATTTTTTTGGAAAGATGTTTTGGAAAATTATTTTGAGAGAGAGTTTTGGAAAAGGTGATTGATTTGATGTGTATGAGAGAGAGATTTGTTTGGAAAACTTGTTTGGTTTACAAGTTTTGGGAAATTTTTTTGGGAAAATTTGTTTGGTTTGAGTTTTTCTGAAAACTCATTTGTAGAGAAATTTTCCCAAAAATTTTTGGGAAATTCAAACCAAACGTTTTGAAATTCAAAATATATATATTTTTTACTTTTTAGTGGTTTCTAATCTAATTGCAGGGGGAAAAAATTGGAGATAATTACCGGTCTGTCCTATTGGCTAAGAGTGTTCATGGTTGGTGTGGTTTGATTTGGCACTAACTTCAAAACCAACCTAATTATGATGGGTTTCAAATTTTTAGATTCAAAACCAAACCACTCATGTACTAAAACTAACCCAATACCAACCTAATTATGATGGGTTTCAAATTTTTAGATTCAAAACCAAACCACTCATGTACTAAAACTAACCCAATTAAACTTAACCCAATGTAATTTAGGTTAGTTTAGGTTGAAACTACGATTCTATTATATTAAAAATAAATAAATTAATCAATAATAAATAATTAAAATAAATAAATCTTTAACATTAAAATTCTACACAAACAAAGTGCAAAATACTATTTAATGCAAGCCAATACAAATTAAATTCAACTCAAACTTAAACATAACTAGAACAAATTAAATCAATTAATATAATTAACACAAATTAAATCAACTACAAAATTCAACTCATGCTTCTAGTACTTTCCTTGTTCACTTAATAATTCTTATTGTGAAAAATTATTACGTGCAATCAAATCTGTTGTAATAGAGCAATTAGGTGAAAACATGTCAACATAAGTAAAATTTTATAATATATATAATTGGGTTTGGTTCTCGGGTTAGTTCAGTTTAGATAAGGCCTAAATCAAGAACGAATCCATTCCTATCAGTTTGATGATTTGAAGAACGAGAACTAAACCAACACACTCAAGAACAAATCAACTCAACCCAAAGATATTGATTCGGTTCAGTTCTTCAATTCACTGCATAATTTAAACACCACTACTATTGGCCAAACTTATTTACTCGTAAGTCCGGAGTGAAAACTTCATAAACATAGAAACCATGTTAATGAAATTTTTTTTAGTGTACTGATTCACTTTTGTTTTTGTTTATATGTGTAGTTGTAAACTTTATTTGTTAAATTAATAAATTTATCAATACAGGTGAGAAATATATCATTCTAATACTCATTTATCTATTAGCAGGACTTACTGATAAATAAGTCCGATCCATAGGACTAGCATGTAACTACAGCTAAAAACTGCTTAAATATTTATCCCAACAAGAGCTTAGTGGCCCCAAAACAAGCCCAGTTGACAGATCCAAAAAGCTCTGTGGGATTTCCAATTGGTGAAAAACTTTTTGGGCTTCAAAAGCCCCGTTTTTTTGGGTTCTGATTACAATTGAGGCTTTGAAAATTGAAAGTATCAAAAGTTTATCAAATAAATACTAAAAAGCTGCGAAGGCCCAGCCCAGCGTTGATATATCATCCCAGCCCAAGTTAGTGTAAACATTTCTGTCACTTTTTTTTTTTTTTTTTTTGTTAAATAAATAAAATTCACAATAACTGTCAATATGATAAAATTTATATCTACAAAAATTAAATCAATTTATATATTCAATATTTCACAAACAATTTCTATTCATCTTCTCCCCTCTTAATATATATATATATATATATACGACGTCGTTTTGGACATTTTTATGTTGTTCAGTACTCAAAACGACGTCGTTTTGGCCATTTGAGCCACAAAATTTGAGTTACGTAACATTGTCGTAAATGTAAACCCTTGCATGGATAAATTGAAATTTTCACACGTCTTTCTAAATTTTTTGGCAATAAATTAAAAACTTAGTTGCTATATTAATATATGGGCTGTCCAATATATATTTTTTTGTTGTTGTAATTTTCATCATTATCATGCTACACAAACTCTGGAAATTTTTTACTTTTATTTTTCTCTTTTCCTCATTTTTTTTTTCTCATTATTTTAATCCTTAGTCAAATTATCTTAAAATAAAACTAAGTAATGCATCCGATTAGTAAACAACAGAGTCCCCATTTGTTTTGGCTGATAGATGTGCGATTGAGATTGAGATGGGAGTGAGACCCACTATATGTTGTGTTTGTTTTGGGAGATGAAGAGAGGATTCATAATCCTATGGAATTAGGATGGGCTTTGGTGTTGGGATTGAGATGGAGGAGGTGAAGATGATATTAAAAAATTAGTCCCATGGGATCAGTTTTTTTATTTTTTTATTTAGCCTCCGTTTGGGAAGTGGGTTGGCTTTTTGGCTTTTTGGCTTTTTGGCTATTTTAGCCTGGGCTATTTTAGCCTGGTTTGGGAAAGGCTTTTTGGCTTTTTGACTTTTTTAGCTTTTTTTGTGAGAGAGGATTGTAATGATTCTTTTATTTTTCTCTTTTCCTCATTTTTTTTTCTCATTATTTTAATCCTTAGTCAAATTATCTTAAAATAAAACTAAGTAATGCATCCGATTAGTAAACATCAGAGTCCCCGTTTGTTTTGGCAGATAGATGTGCGATTGAGATTGAGATGGGAGTGAGACCCGCTATATGTTGTGTTTGTTTTGGGAGATGAAGAGAGGATTCATAATCCCATGGAATTAGGATGGGCTTTGGTGTTGGGATTGAGATGGAGGAGGTGAAGATGATATTAAAAAATTAGTCCGATGGGATCAGTTTTTTTATTTTTTTATTTACATGTTGGGCATTTTTTTTAATATTAATGTTTAATGTTTTTATATTTTTTGTTAAATAAAATCATAATTTTATTTGTTTTAATATTTTATATTTCTTTTATAAGGTAATAATTGAACAATCCTCTCATTATTAATCATCTTCATTCTACCTCTGAAAACAAATGGGACCCTAAGGTACAACTTGGACAGGTTCAACCCGAACAATTCGAGCCTAGCCCTAATTTTTTTAAGACTTAGATAAGATATTTTTAAATTCGGTATGCTTGGTCAAAAATCAGAAACTCAAATTAAATTTGGAGAGTTTGGACAAAGATATCAAACAATCCGAATAACCCAAAACACGAATTATACATATATAGATATATAAAAATATTAAATATAAGCATAAATTATTAGCTATTATATGATAATAAAGTAATTTAGATTATTAAATGATATTGAATATATATTATGTACACAAATAACACAAAATCTTACTTTTTTTTTTATTTATTCATAAATTGTAAAGACTATTATAACAATATCTCTCTTGCATTATATAAATTATTTGTTTTGATATTATTAATGATTTTCTAAAAAATATGAAAACAAAACCTAATTTTAATAAATTAATAATTTAGCTAAAAAAAAAAATTAAAATTCGTGTGCAATTCAGACAACTCTCGTAATTCGGATTTAACTCAGATCTAGCTTAAACAAGTAACCTCAAATTATAATTTAAACCTAAACAGATCTCAACATAATTTGAACAGAATTTAGATAACCTTTTAACTTGACCAAATTCACCCAAATTACACCCCCAATAATCATCCCGATTCCTCCGTCCCGACTCAAGTAAATAAAATATAAAAAAAAAACTATGAAATAATGCAACAAGTGTGGTAAACACCCCGACTCGGGTTGACTCAAGTGGCCATGAAAGCCACTTATGGAATTAAATAAACATATGCTTACTTTGGGAACGCTTTTTAATAAAAAAAAGTCAAAAAAATTTAATATAAAATTTAATTTATTTATTTTTATATAATTTTTTAAAAAAAAATTAAAAATCATGAAAAAGTCAAATATAAAAAATGGAATTTTATTCAACAAAGACTTAAAGATTGTTTTAGGAATTAACTATTTTAGTTCACTTTTTATGTAAAGTTATACAAAAAAAAGAGAAAAGAAAAGTTGATTTTTTAATAGTGGACTTCTTGATTTTTTAACTAAAAAGGCTAGCTCCCAAACTTGTCTCTTTTTACAAAAACAATCATTTTAGTAGGACTATTAAAGAATTAAATTATTCGAGCTCAACTCGTTAAAAGTTCGTTTAAAATCGGCTCATTATGTAAATAAATCAAATTTAAATCAAGTTTGGTTAATTTATTAATCGACTCAATAAGTTTATATGCATTATAAAAAATTATACTACTTGAACTTGACTCGTGTTTAGCTCATTTAAAACTTGTTTTGAAATTAACTTGTAGTGTAAACAAACCAAGGTTAAACAAAATTCTAATCTTCATGAATTTAATTCCAAACACCTAAAATGGACAAATAAACACAAGTTCACTAATCTCTTTAATCTCATACAATCACAATAATAATTTCATTACTCACAATCATAGTTAATTTCGGATTAGGATAGTTCTACAACTTAACTTGACCTCCGTTTGGGAAATGGGTTGGCTTTTTGGCTTTTTGACTTTTTTGGCTATTTTAGCCTGGGCTAAAAAGCTTGGTTTGGGAAGGACTTTTTGGCTTTTTGGCTTTTTTGACTTTTTTTGTGAGAGAAGAGTGTAATGATTATGGGTTGGATGTGATGTTTTGTTTGTTGTGGCTAAAATAGTCTGTTTTGTCTTTTGTGGCTATTTTAGCCTCAACCCAACTTGCCAAACACCATGTAAGCTATCTAACTAAATCTTTAATTAACTACCATCACAGTGAGAAAAATTGTTTAGAATTGTATTACAATCCTGCTAACTTTTTTTCTTTTTATTTATTTATTATATAATATAAGCAAAAATATTATGGTCTCTTTGAGTCTCAAAACTCTAGTATATATTTCTATGATTTTTTATTTTTTAAATACAAAAAATACATTTGTAACTATTCTATTAGTTCTTTTCAATTTACTATTATTTTCTTTCAATTTCATTAAATAGTCTAATAATCAATATGGTAAGTTCTTTAGAAATCTTTTAGATATCTACCATTACATTTTTAAATATGCTTCTTTGATTTAGTTCCATTTTTTATTATTTATTGGGTAAATTATGCTTTCACTCTTTTTAAGTATGAGTTATTTCTTAAGGACTAGTTACATGGAGTATCTTTAAATTATTAAGAAATATCATTTTGACTTTTTAAATTATAAAATCATATAAATAGACCCTTTAAATTATTGAGAAATATCATTTTGTGTTCTAAACTATAAAATCGTACAAAGAGACCCTTGTACAAATTGGACCCCCTGATGGAAGGGATCACAGTGAAACACACCAATAGTTCAGAGGTCTATTTGTAGTCTTTTATAGTTTAGGGGTTTACTTCTCAATAATTTAGAGGTTTATTTGTGTGTTTTTATAGTTTAGGGAGTTAATAGTTTAGGGGTCTTCCTGTAAATAACTCTTATTTCTTACTATTTTGTTCTTAAGAAAATATTCTCACTTTAGTTCACAAATTATTTTTCATTTCCACTCGAAGTTTTAAAAAGCGGCAGCAACTGTTACGAAACACCGTTACGTAACGGTTGTGATGGTTACCGCCACCCGTTACGGCCGCTATAGCAGTGTGACAGAAATTCACATGTGTTACGGTCGTTTCGGTATTACGTAACGGCCGTAGCGTTACCGTAACGGCTATAACGATCCGTGACACACTGTTACACTATTTTACAATATTCTAAATAGTTTTTTTTCAAAAAAAAAAAATAATAAAAGCTTACAAAAAAAGAACAAATACTTAAGTGATCTAAACCAAAAGAAAAAATCTTATATTTATTTTTTTATATATAATTTTTTTTAAAAAAATTAAAAATCATGAAAAGTCAAATATAAAAAATGGGATTTTATTCAAAAAAGACTTAATGATTGTTTTAGGAATTAACTATTTTAATTCACTTTTTATGTAAAGTTATACAAGAAAGTGGAAAGAAAAGTTGATTTTTTAACAGTGGACTTCTTGATTTTTTAACTAAAAAAAGCTAGCTCCCAAACTTGTCACTTTTTACAAAAACAATCATTTTAGTGGGACTATTAAAGAATTAAATTATTCGAACTCAATTCGTTAAAAGTTCGTTTAAAATCGGCTCATTATGTAAACAAATCAAATTTAAATCAAGTTTGGTTAATTTACTAATCGACTCAATAAGTTTATATGCATTATAAAAAATTAAACTACTTGAACTTGACTCGTGTTTAGCTTATTTAAAACTTGTTTTGAAATTAACTTGTAGTGTAAACAAACCAAGGTTAAACAAAATTCTAATCTTCATGAATTTAATTCCAATCAACTAAAATGGACAAATAAACACAAGTTCACTAATCTCTTTAATCTCATATAATCACAATAATAATTTCATTACTCACAATCATAGTTAATATCTTTAATTAACTACCATCACAGTGAGAAAAATTGTTTAGAATTGTATTACAATCCTGCTAACTTTTTTTCTTATTATTTATTTATTATATAATATAAGCAAAAATATTATGGGCTCTTTGAGTCTCAAAACTCTAGTATATATTTCTATGATTTTTTATTTTTTAAATACAAAAAATTCATTTGTAACTATTCTATTAGTTCTTTTCAATTTACTATTATTTTCTTTCAATTTCATTAAATAGTCTAATAATCAATATGGTAAGTTCTTTAGAAAAAAAAATCATAAGATTTTAGAACTCTCATTTCTCTTTTTAAAAGGGCCTGGCTTTGGTCTAGTCCACCATCGGACTGGACTGTGCTGTTAGGCTCGTAGAGGCCCACCACGGGTCTCGTTTTGAAAATCTGAACCGTTCAATGTGTAGAACTCGTCGAGTATTATATGACTGTGAAAAATCACGTTGATCGGATATTGATAGCTATGTGATCAAAACAGTTTTTTATCAACCGTTAATTTATTCACCGTCTATTTTTTTATGCAAAACTGATTTGATCACATAGCTATCGCTACCCGATCAACGTGATTTTTCACAAACATATAGTACTCGACAAGTTCTACCCATTGAACGGTTCAAATTTTCAAAACGGGACCAATTGTGGGCCCCCATATGCCCAGCAGCACGGTCCAGTCAGATGGCGGACTGGACCAAAGCCAGACCCTTTTAAAAATACAACTACACACACAAAAAAAAAAAAAAAATGACAAAAGAGAAATTAACGAAATGGAAACCATCAAAAAATCAACAATGGTTATGGATATGAATATCTCACAATTGCATTCCTCCAAAAAAAATCCTAGCAATCACATGCCTCCAACAAATATATTTTCTATAGCTATCACAATTGAGCTTTGTTTTTAACTTTTTCAATATCTTTCCCAAGGACAATAAAAGTTATACAAATTTCTATCACTTTATGCTGTCAATTTTTTTTTTGTCAATATAGATGTCTATAATGGTGTATTAGTATATTACGAGTGCTATACAGTATAAATAAATAATCAAAAATTAGTTTTTAAAGTAAAATAATAATATAAAAGTTTGCTTAATATATAATAGAGATATAGATTAATCAATCCTACATATAGTATGGTTTAAGTTAATACAATGAAAATCACTTAGAATCAACAAAATTCAATGAATACGAGATATAGTGCCTCTAACTGTGCCAGGATTTAAAAAATCCTCATCTCCCAGACCGGCATTTTTTTTTTTCCAATGAAATTTGAGATTTTGAGTGATATATTTTATATATTTTGAATGATAAACATTTGAAGAGAAGATTAACTTGAAATCAAGATAGTTAAGAAGGGCTTTAAGAATAAATTTTGTGAATTAGTAATGTATGTAAGACCAATCAATCAATCAACCAAAATAAATTGAATAACGATTTAAAAGCAAATGTATGAATATTAATACATATATACATTACACATAATCAACATCAAACAAATACATACATACAAAATATATGCACATATATATAACAACACATACATATATTATTTTCTATAAATATTACATCAAATATAGATACATACATATGTTCAACATTGCATATATATATGCTCAAGGAAAAAGACTCAAAGAGAGAATACGAACAGAGAGATATTCAAACATTCATTTAAATGTAAATATTTGTACCAATCCTCAACAATAAAAAGAGACAAATATATGAATATGTATAAAACTAACCTCGTCTAAAATACATATTGCATTAGATTGCTCAATTGTGTAGGATTTTGCCGTCTTCTAAACTGCTTCTCATGTTGAATTGCTATATGTTGTTTAGGATTTTCAAAATTCTATATTTTGTAATTGATCAGCATTATTTGAAAAGGTTGAGAGGGAGGCAAATATACGGGATAGGTTAATGATTTTCCATATTAGTGAGATATTTGAATTTTGAAATTCAAATTTAAAGGATAATTAAAGTTTTTTATTTTATTTTATTTTTTATATAGTTGGTTAATCAATAGAAATTTTTTTTAATTATTTAAAAATATAAAAAATAAACATAATTGGGATAAAATTTTGAAGCTCATTTCTCATTAGAAATTTCATTTTGCTTAATATATATAGATAGATATAGATTAGTCTAAAAAACCAAGTTTGAGTCAATTTTTTTTCCAACAATTCTTGGTTTAAACCTATAATACATCATATTTTAATAACTCAATATTATAAAAAATAATAATTTTAATGTTTACGGTACTTTGTATCAATCAATAAATAAATATTTATTTTTTATATAAATATTAAGAGAATTACATTTGAATAAATTCTAATATAAAATTTTTACTTTAAAACTTTAAGACTTACACATTTTCTTTGACTCTATAACTACGTTTTGAGATAGCAACTAAAATAAATTTCAATCATTATTATATGGAGAGATATCTATACTATATATATATACGCTGTAACGCCTCCAAAATAATACAATAAAGATAACTCATATGCAGAATAAATATGAGAAACAACGCACCTTCATATATCAGAGTTCATTGTTTAACAACCAGTTAAATGCCATGTAGGGTTACATCTTTTCAAGTCATTGCTTGGTTACACAAATTGAGTTTCGCTCATTACATCTTAAGCCCTTGGCTTTATAAATAACAAACATACACACATAAAACATAAATAAAAAGCTCTTGCTTCCCGAAAGTCCATCCACCTTATTGCCTTGGAGGAAACACCTCACCTGCACCTGAAAATGATATTCCCATATAGGGTGAGGCAACAGCCCAGTCAAGATAATCTAACACAATATATGAAGTTTAGCTAAAGTATAAATATCACGTACATAAACAATACCGATACTAAACATTTACAAGGCTTGCATATTCATATGCCACTAAGACCAAACCTTATTTCCATTTTCCTTCAATTCATTTCAAGTTCATAGATGCTACTCAATTCATGAGTTAAATTCATTATCTTTCAACAACCAAAATGAGACTACAACTCAAAGGTTTTCCAACTATGTAAAATACACATAAACACTTCAAACCTTGCCATTTTACGAATATTTTGTCCGAAGGAACCGGCACCCATGTATATATGAAATTTCGAGTCTTTCACCCAAGATACTCTGGTCAACTTGCTTTAAATGGAGTCCATCCCTTTCTCCTCCCAAACAAATATACATATGCAATATATTTATAAATATAATCACATATGGAGTACATCCCTTTTCTTCTCCCAATAAACATACATATACAATGTATTTATAACATGGTCATATTCAATGACACCAACAATGAATTAGCACTAAATCACCCAATCCTCATGCAATTTCTACAACAATCATAGCTATTCTCCATCGATAGCCCAATATAATTATTTCTAAGAGATGTTCAATCTCAAAATAAATAGTTTATTCAAAACTTCCATAGGTGAGATATTACATATCCAATATCACCATTTATAACCACAACCTTCCAATTTCACATTTTCAATGTTAATCCTAATCATTTATACAAAATAATAATTTAATCAAAATTAGAGCAAAACTTCCCTCTTTCCAAATATCAACTCAAACACCAAAATCAACTATTTTGGCACAAAATGATCTTATATTCAAGTCTCATACTCATTTACCTCATTTTCATCAAATACCTCTCTTTTTATTCACACCCAAATCCTAGATTTGTCCAAACCATAACCATATCTCATTATCTATACACAATAGCAAATAACTAAGCTAAAAACCATATTAGAGTGTAGAAATTCCCTAACTCAAGTTTTGAAGAGAATCTGAGATGAAACCCCAAAATCTACGGTGTCGAAACTTGATCTCCACCGCGCACAATGAAGCCCTCGAGGTGATAACCAACTTTGGTGAAGAACTTAGGCCTAAATCCCAATGGATTTGGAGAAATCAAAGATCTTGTGAGGTTTTTGGTACGAAATATAGAGAGAATGGAGAGGAAACGTTTTTAGAGAGAGAGATATATATAAAAAGTGACATTCAATCAGCTTAAAGAGAGAAGAAAAGGAAAAATTCCGGATCTACCTAACTTCTCGCTCCTCCAGCTGCACCTGCCTTTTTAGCAGTGTGCTTCAGCCCCCCTGCCCTGTTTTCCGCACGTACGGCCTCATTCCCTACGCGTGCGGCCCTCTCCCGCACTCCAAATCGACCGAGCGGACAAGCAACTTCGAATGTGTTTTGCATTTTTGTTTTGAGCGGCGTTGCCCCTCAACCCCGCAAAGGGGCATTGCCCTCTGGACCCCCGCGAAGGGGAGTTGCCCCCTCGACCCCCGATCAGCCCAATCGAAGTGGCAAAACATAAAAGAAGGATCGAAACCGGGATCGCTACATAAGCAAATGTAGTGGAGTATGAGAATTCTCCAAACTCTTAATGCTAAACTCATACGAATTCTCTCTCCTAAGTATCACCTCTCAAGTCTCCCCTCCCACTTTTTCTAATTTTTAATCATTTGTCAATTATCTAACTCTCAAAAGCCAAAAGGATTATATATATTTAATTAAAATGATAAATATTTAGATATGAACAACAAAGAGGTAGAGATAAAAATATAAAAAAATAAATAGAAAGATAAATATTCAAATTTCGACCACAAAATAATATAAAGAGTAAAATAAAAGATTAAAAAATAACTAAATAAAAAATATTACGAGTTAATTAATTTTAAAAATAAAAAGTTAACTATTTATATATGAACAATTTAAAAATATTTAAATAAAAAAATATTCAAGTCAAATAATTTTTAAAATAAAAAGATAATTATTTATATATGGACCAAAAAAGATTAAGATTGAGATATAAATTCCAAAAACATGATAAATTTTTTAACGATCTGTATTTATCTTATGCTAGTTTGTTATAGAATTCCCATATATTTCGGCTTAATCTTTTTAAGGTCTATTTTCAAGTTGAATTTAATATTTTATCTTTTAAAACCATTAATTAATTATTCATATAAATTTTAAATATAATAAAATTCCATAAATAAAAATGCAAATAAAAGATAAAAAAAAAAACATTCAAATAAAAAATATTAAGATTGAGATATAAATCCCAGAAAGATAATAAATTTCTTAACAATTTATATTTACCTTCTGTGAGTTTGTTGTAGAATTCTCATATATTTCGGCTTAATCTTTTTAAATTTTATCTTCAAGTTAAACTTATTATTTTACCTTTTAAAATCAACAATTAATTATCCATATAAAGTTCAAATTTAATAAAATTCCATATTTTGAATTGATAAAAATTCAAATAAAAGATTAATACTCAAATAAAAAAGATTATGAGTCAAATAATTTTTAAAATAAAAAGATAACTATTTATATATGAATAACAAAAAAATAGAGATGAAAAAATATACAAAAATAGAAATATAACTATTTAGATTTGAACTATAAAATAAAAATTCAAATAAAATATAACAAAATATTTAAATAAAAAAGATTAAGATTGGGATATAAATATCCCAAAAAGATGATAATTTTTTTAATGATCTATATTTATCTTTTGTTAATTTGTTATAGAATTTCCATATATTTTAGTTTAATCTTTTTAAAGTTTACCTTCAAGTCAAACTTAATATTTTGTCTTGTAAAATCATCAATTAACATTACAAAAAAATACACTTTTGGCGACTAATGTTTTAGTCGCCAAAAGCATTAATTTTAGTCGCCGAAATGATTTGCCGACTAAAAATTTTCGTCGCCAACTTTGTCGCGGATACATCGTCGGCGAAGGTATTGGCGACTAAAATTTTTTTAGTCGCTAAAAGTCCAACAGAATGGCGACTAATCTGTTAGTAGGCAAAAAAAGGCAGCAATTAGCGACTAAACCACTGTTAGTCGCTGATGATGAGGTATTGGCGACTAAGATGTTAGTCGCCCAAAGGGAACATCAATACATCTTTAGCTACTAATCT
The DNA here is from genome assembly GCF_004153795.1 of Camellia sinensis. Classification (NCBI taxonomy): domain Eukaryota; kingdom Viridiplantae; phylum Streptophyta; class Magnoliopsida; order Ericales; family Theaceae; genus Camellia; species Camellia sinensis. Next base: position 2,625,948 of record NW_021024612.1, read on the forward strand.
TTTGTCGCCAAAAATTCAATTATAAATGGCGACCAATTTAGTAGTCGCCAATACTGTCATTTTTAGCTACTAAACATTTTGTCACGGAAAGGTTATTCTAGTTTTAGCTACTATACAGTTTAGTCGCCAAAAGTGTTTTTGGTTTTAGCTACTAAACAATTAGTCACCAAAACTATTTTCAATTCGTTTTAGCTACTAAATATTTAGTCGCCAAAAGATTTATTTCTGTTTTTTGGCTACCAATTTTTTTGTCACCAAAAATGTCATTTTTTATTTTTGTTTTATTTTTTTCATTTTAATAATTTTTTTCAAAACCCGTATATATCCACCGTAACCTGTAATAGGTATACAAACAAATCAATATATATATTATCACCTATTCCGTAATGCATGTTTCACTTACAACCATCAAACAAAAAAGAACACTTTACAATGTAAACTTACATACAAACTAACTAATATATTCCAATTACAAATAATGTCATACATTCCAACTATGTTACCAAAACCATGTCCTCTATACACAAAACATTGTTACTACACTATGCATTGTAATGATCATTTGGCATGGTACAAATTACCATGGTAATATGTACCACGACAAAAGGTAATCTACATATACCACCATAGCAATTAATACAACTTCCAAAAATACTATGTAACGCGTGCTAAAATTATATGTACGATTCATCCAATTTCCACACAAAAAGCTGAGGACGACCCAAAACTTCCTAACTTTGCAAAGCTGTGAATTATCGTCCGGACAAAAAATAGAAGATCCACATGTCAATGCCAAAAGCCATCTACACAACAAAAATGACACCCATTAGTTCCATTGTAAACAAAATTTTTTAACAAAAAGTATGTACAAACGTTTAAGGGGGCATGACCCCACTTGATGCGCCCTTCCCTCCGCACCTGGCATCATGTATGTAAACATAACCATGGTAATATGTACCACGACAAAAGGTAATCTACATATACCACCATAGTAATTAATACAACTTCCAAAAATACTATGTAATGCGTGCTAAAATTATATGTACGATTCATCCAATTTCCACACAAAAAGCTGAGGACGACCCAAAACTTCCCAACTTTGCAAAACTGTGAATTATCTTCCGGTCAAAAAAATAGAAGATCCACATGTCAATGCCAAAAGCCATCTACACAACAAAAATGACACCCATTAGTTCCATTGTAAACAAAAATTTTCAACAAAAAGTATGTACAAACGTTTAAGGGGGCATGACCCCACTTGATGCGCCCTTCCCTCCGCACCTGGCATCATGTATGTAAACATAAACAAAAAAAAGGGTGAACCACATGAGTTTACAGTTTACAGTTGCATGTAAGCATAAACAAAAAAAGGTTAAAGCTGAATGATCACCACTGATTCACAGTTGCCATGAAAAGGTTATGACACCGATCTCGTTTATTAGCTCCAACAGTTTCTGAATTTTTATTCAGCTTCACAGTCATTCTTTTGTTGAGCAAAACACTTCAAATTCCAATTCAACATGAATGATGTTCAGCCACAACAGTGATCATGTAACAGATGAGGTGTATATAGGCCATGTGTTTCGCAGCATCATACAATTTCAAGAGTGTATTTATTACCCAGTAACTTGTATATTTCACATTTCCAAGATTTGTTTCTCACACTTAAAATCTAACATCTAAATCTCCATAATGATCAACAAACCTTCCACTTTCTAGGTCATCACGGTAACTACAATTCCTAAGCAGTCAACAACCAATAATTTTTATTCATAAGAAAGCCTTCATCTTGGTTCTCTCTCAAGGTGTGGACTAGGTCACTTTCCATAGGACAATATTTGCCCCTCCATTTATCTGTATTGGTGTCCACACAGTTTAAGGCAAATTTGCCTCCAAGGCATGCATGAGCCCCAAGTCAAGTTTAGTCTAAAGTGTACACATATATATTTTATTCATGAAACTAAATATATAGAGATGCTTATATAACATATATATTTATAAGCTGTAATATATATTTATAAGCTTATATATGCGTTTGTCACGGCAACCCCCAACGTACGCATGCTAATAACGTCCCACCTTATAAACCTTTTGACCTTTATCTATTATTAATATTTTTATCTATTATTAATATCATTATTTATTAATAATTTTGTCAAAACTTACTTGGAGAGGGTTGTGGGCCTACCCCACATCCACGCAAGTAATTTTTTTTTTCCCCGAGCACTTGCCTTGATAGTTCTTCGTGGGTCAATGGCAACCCCGCATCGGTGGCTACAACTTGTAGATTCACCATATCATCCTGTCATGGCAAAAAAAAAAAGTCAAGATGGTTGAAGGAATTGAAAACAACTTTACTAATATGTCTGCAACTAAATTAGTTTCAACATTCAATACTCACATGTAGCTCACCACATTTGGGGTCAATCAAGTCTCCCGTCTTTTTGGACTTGTGTGATTTCTTATAAAATTCAGGGAAATCTATTTCTCCATCCTCATTTGCCTATTAGGTTTGAAAAAATACCATTGAAGAAGTAGTACATAGTAATATTCAAAATGAAGAATAATCAATCATCCATTACATTACTAAACAAATAACTACTTCTCACCATAAGCGACATTGCTATAAGAAATGATCGCGATCCACTTGTATGATTGTAGGGGAGCATACCCCTATTTGCTTTACCAGCTTTAGAGCATTTCTAACAAGAAAAAAAAAAACAAAAAACAAAATTACAAAAAAAAATATAATTAGTAAAGAATTTTTATTTATATTCACATAAATGAATTTCAAGAATGGGGTTTCTAATTAATTTGTTACCAAGTGAGATTCGTCTTTCCAAGCAACATCAATAAGATATTTCCAGTCGTCCAAGCTCACTCCACTACGCGGATGACTATAGGGGTCATCAACACCCCTTTCCTCAAGTTCGAGGAACTCTTGCTTTAGATTGTACCTCCAATCCTTGTATAGCAAATATGCCTTCCTATCGAGGATTTGTTGAGCTTGTTCATCATTATCAAAATCATCGCCGATAACAAACTTGTCCTACAAACATAATAAGACAATTAGTTCATCAATTAATTTAAGCAATTACAAATAATATAATAATTTAACCAAGATGAATCTCATACTAGCACCGCTTGGATGACCGCATCTTTGGTACTTTGATCGATTTTTCTCCATGACTTCACACTCCGAAGAGGGCACAACCGTCTAATTTGCAATCCCAACTCATTTGTCGCTGGGGTTGCATTCCCTCCTGTGATTGCGTTCAACACACGATTGACATACACATGTAATTTCTCTCCTTTTTTCCTAACTATTCTTTTTTGCACTCCTTTGCCTAATGTACGTCCTCGTACACGAGTCGACCTTTTTCGCCCTGCCACAAAAGGGGAAGCAAGTCACAAATTACAAACAAAGTTAATGAACTCAACTAGTATGAGTTGTTGCTTCATTTAAAAAAAAAAAAAAGAAACACATTTTACGCATTGTAACAGCAAAGACTTAATTAGTGACTATCAAACTAATATTTAAGTGTACAGCCCTTGGTTTCTTTTAAGTTTAGAACTTAACTAAATCTAATAGTGGGCTGTCAATTTGGGTCGATGTGATATGCAAGTGGGCAAGCTGGCTGCAAGTTATGGCTGCAAGTCCTGCATGCTGTTCTGATATGGTGTTCTGCAAGTGTTCTTGCTGAGCTGTTTAACTGATTTGCTAGGCTTAGTTGTGGGCTGTTAAGTCTGGGATGATGTGTTATGCTATGTTGCTGGACTGCTGGTGGTCTGTTGTTACATTGTTTGGCTCTGTTGGTCTGATGGTGGACTGCTGGTGGCCTCTGGGCTGCTAAGCTAAGGTTTGCTAGCATGCTATGGTTGAATCTGCTGTGTAATTCTGGGCTGATGGCAAAGGGTCAAGTATGCATTTTTAATTGTTTTTGGCTTAGGTTCATTTTTGCAAAAATAGGTCTTCCTACTGCTGTGTCTGCTGTGCTTGGTCTATTTAGATTTTCTGTTCTGCTTTGGTTCACTTTGTCTGTGTTATGTTCTCCTGTTTTTTTCCTTTCGGGTTTGGTTCCTTACCAAATTCCTTCCCTTTATTTGATGTAATCTCATTGTATGGTTTTCCATCTATAATGGTTCTTTCTTTTTTGTTGATAAAAAAAACTAAATCAATGAACTTTATGTACAACAAAATTTACATATTTTAATTTTAAAAATGTAAAGCACAATAAAGCTATAATATCACCTCAACCAACTATAGGCCAACCGAAGAGTGCATGTGTTGCCTCTGTTAAACTTGAGATACAACAAAATGAGTTGAAGGGTTGGGTACTATAGGCAGGTTATGTGGTCACTAAGGCATTCACATTGACTAACAAGATTAACAAACAGATTAAACTACAGATGAACAAAGGCATTCCTTACCAATCAGATTCACAAGCCATTCACATTTTCTTTGTTTTTCTTTCTATTTATGGGGTTTTCATTTCCGTCAAGACCTGACTTATTCACCCCAAGAAAAAGAAAAAAAGATTTGTAAACAACTACGGAAATGCTCTTACCCACGCCACCTGGCTGCGTCTCCTCCACCACTGTTTGTGTATCATCTGGTGGCTGCGTCTCATCAGATAACGTCAACGGGGTGCCAATAACTGCTGGACATGCTTCGGAGGCTGATAATAGGTTACCACTTGTTGCTGTCTTCCGCCGCCCCGTCTTCATTCCAGGAACCATGGTACCTACATAAAAAAATAACAAAATGACATGAGTAATAAACATCACTCACATCATTTACATACATTTACAACAATAAAACTAAAATAGCAGCCAGCAGATTAAGCAGATTAACCATGATTAAGCAGATTAAGCAGCCAATGTATTAAGCTTGACGTGAGCATCTTTTCTGCAATCACAATCAAGCCCCCAGTCAACCAAGCTTAATTCCCTTGATTCATCATCTTACCATCCTACTAAGAACTTCCACATAACCAGTAATAATCACCTTTGAAGAGACGATCTGGTTCACTTTCCCATTTATGCAAGAATTGAGCAAGATCAAAACAATGACAACAAATTCTATGCCAAGAGTGTTATGGGTCTCCTTCTAGCATCATTTATTGGCTCACAACTCATTCTGGCAAGACTCACAACCAACCATTCTTTCTAGCTGAACTTATTTACAAAATTGCTGGATAAGGTTTTCAAAGTTCATTTACGCAGAGGATTTTATGGGGAGTGTCTGGTAAACTAGCTATGCTAAAGCGCTATCTTTCAACAACCACAATAATTTTAGTCCTGGTATATTTTGCTTGAGACTGTTGTCATGTGGCTTTTATGTATAATGTTTGAGACTGCCAGCTGCTACTTCAGGTAAACTATCTGCACTGCACATGCAAGTCCATCTATCTTCACTTGATCCTACTGCAGCAAGAGAAGAATAAGAAAAAACATAAAATAAAAATAACTAAAGTATTGAATTTATGAAAATGACAATCACTGTATACTATAGGACAGGTCATGCGTTTATCAGAATCCTACTGTAACAGTACCAAAGAGTTGTGGGTTTGATCTCATTATTTCCATCAGATGTATGGTCAAGTTTGTAACTAACCGTATTAAAGCAGGAACCAAATTTTTTGTTTGTATGGTCAAGAATGTAAAGAAGACAAAGCAATACTTGCCTTTTCAACTAATTCCTTCGGTGGTGCAAGCCTAAAGTTTGGAGTTCCACCAAAGTGACCCGAGAGATATCGAACCTCTGAACTGTAACAATGAATTTGCTTAATAAACTATAAATATATAATGTAAAAAAATGTACCTTAGAAACTGCTCATGCCTCTGTACATTATTAAATTAGGAGATAACAATGGTCTAAATTCAATGTAACTAAAAGGATAACATTGTCACAAGTGCACGTCAATGAAACATGCTCCATGGTTTCATTATCAGCTAGACACCTACAATAGATAGTATCTAAATTCATCCATTTTCCCCTTAGATTCCAACAAATTGGCAAAATATTGTACAAGCATTTCTAGATAAAGATACTTCATTTTCTCCTAATTTCATGAACATTACAATGATAACACAAGGAGAGAAAGAACAAGGCAAATTAAAGGGAACACAACCCCAACTCTCAGATCGATTAAAGCAAATATGGATTTCAAGTGATACAAATTTCAGAGAGGCTTAATATCAGCTTTCTAACCTGATCACAGCATTCAATTCCAAAAAAAAAAGAAGCAGAAATGGAGAAGCAGAAATCCAAAATGGAGAATCATCACAGCATTCAATTTCCCAACAATGCATATATAATGGACCAGCTATATCAAGGTGAAGAATATATGGGAAAATATCAGATAGATTTATCTAAAATGGAAAAATAGTTGTTTAACTTCCCTTCATTGTGTTCATAGTCTAGTTGACTGGGACTCTTCAGTATTTTTAAAAGCTGCCATCTACCTAAAGGAGAATGAAGAAAAAGTCTCCCTTTTCTTCAAACACAAAGACTGAACCAAACATGGTTTCTGTGATAAAAAATAATAATAATACAATTTTTACACCTATCTAACTAAATGCAGATGATCTTAAAAATCAAAATAAAAAGTAAAAATCAATTCTTACTAAAAATTATTGTTCTGGCACAAGAAAGCCAAACAAATAGAAAATATTTTTATGAACCCTCATTACAGCTAGATTGGTATCAATGCCCTCCACTTTTACTTGGTCCACAGTTGCTTGTGCAGCTTCTGCCCTTCCCGTGTTCCGCTTGGACTGTTTCACTGCGTTTTCTAATGGATTTATTTCACCAATACAAACATCTACAGCTGCATCAAACGCTTCCCCATCAACATCTTCCCAGTGTTCTGATATAAGCCCAAAATCTGTGTAGTGTCAAAACTGAAACTGGGAGTTTCAACCCTTGTTTTGCATTTAAAACCCCAACTGAATCGCGTTGGCAAATGCTAAATTGATAGAGTTTCCAAGATCACATCTCCCCCCGGAAACAGAGGCACATTCGGATTATCAAATGCTAAATTGATTAAATTTTTAGATTATATATATATATATAGGGTTAGTTTGGAATATTCCAGAAAACAGAGGCACATTTGGTCATATAGGTGAACAATAGAAAATGGAGAATCAGAAATCCACAATCCGAAATTTCAACCACCCATTCACGAAATCAGAAAAAAAACCCTAAAAAATTGATTACGAATTGAACAGAAAATGAAAGAAAGCAAACATTTAAAAACCCTACACAAATCGTGAGACACAGGGATGGGAGAGACAGCGAGAAGGAGATACAAACAGACAGACACAGATCGACAGAGAGGGAGAGAGATGAGAGAGAAATACCTGTAATCAGTGGTCGTGGTGGCGAGCGATGGTGATGATCGGCGGTGGTCAGTGGTGCTGAGGTTTGGCATCGAGTGCTCTGTATGTTGGTGTGTGTGTGAAACAGAAGAAAAATAATTCATTGTTAAATATAGGCGCCAATATATTAATGAGTTTCCCTCTAAAAAAAATTCGAAGCTTTGGCGACCAAACCGTTTTTTGTCGCCAAATGTCGTGAAAAGCAACTAAAATTTGGTCGCCAAAAAGACCATATTTTGGCTACTAAATTGAAATTTTCGTCGGCAATGTTTATTATACAACAACTAATCATGTTGTGGTCGCCAAATATTCATCAAAATACTCCCAATTTTTGGCGACAAAATTTTTTTGTCGGAGAATGTTATCATACGGCGACTAAATGGAATTTTAGTAGCCTAAAATGGTTGCCAACAGCAACTGAAAGTAAATTTGGTTGCCAATAATACTATACGGCGACTGAAAGAATTTAGTAGCTAAAAAGAGTAAATGAATGCCGACTAAAATTGGATTTTGGTCGCCCAATATACTGTTTTTGGCGACTAAAATTGCTTTGGTTGCCAATTTTAGTTGCCAATTGTGCAATCTGTTGTAGTGTAATTATCCATATAAATTTAAAATATGATAGAATTTCATATATATCTTTTGTCTAAGAACAATCTTTTCAATATAAAAACAAGTTCCTGCAAAAGGAACCATGAACAGAAGATTGGGGGGAAAAAATCAACATTGAGCCATTTCTGATCCTTTTTCGATGCCTAAAAATATTAAATATTTGCTTTATATTTAAAATGTGTACTTGCATAACTTTTTGCATTTGTGAGAAAATGAGTTTATGTAAATGAATACTATTATTTTATTTTTAAATTTTTTTTGTTACAATCAGTATCTTTTTTTTTTTTTTTTTTTTTTTTGGTGTGTTTTTGTCTTTTTGCTAATAATATGTCATTTAATTGAGATTTTACTCTCTCTCTCTCTCTCTCTCTCTCTCTTCTCTTAAAGCGTTACTATTATCAATTTGTAACTCTCTCATTCATTTGACTATTTGTGTTTAATTTTTTTTGGCGTAGATGTTGGATTGAAAATGAAGAACACATCAAAATTTATTGGCTATGGGCTTATATTTAAATCTATTCATCAATTAATTTTTTTATTGTTGATTATCTTGTTGAAATAACTCATGATTAAATTTATTTTGAGGAACTCATTTCCTTTGAGAACTAAACCATAATTTTCTTCTTTTTAAATTTATTTATTTGGATTCAGAGTTTGAGCAAATGGAAGAGATCTCATATTAAAAATGTTAATTTTTTTTGAATAATTTAAATATTTGTATTCTTTATGTTTTTTAATTCAACTTTAATGCATTTTCAAACTTTTTTTATATTTATTTTTAAAATCATTCCAAACCTTATGTTTAATGAATTAATATAACTAAAAAACAAATAGCATGTAAAAAAAATTTAACCATTAACTGAATATAATAAGAATTAAAATTAATTTTATTTTAATTCATTATACTATATGGGATGATTAATGTAATATCTACTGTTGATTAAACAAAATTAGTGTTACTTTTATTTAATATTAGTCATTTTGATTAATGATAATATGCCTTTGTTATTCTACTTTTGGTTGTCTGAAATAATTCTTAGATAAATTAGTTATTATTTATGTGATGATTTACTTCATGTATTATAGTTTTTCAAAAAATTTCAATAATGTGAAATATTAAATATTTTTAATGATGTGAAATAAGATTTATATAAACAAACTAAATAAAAATATCAAGAAATACAATCAAAAAGTAATTTTTTTTTAATGATTATTGACTTTCTAAAATCCCATTCATTGCACGGGTAACCATTATTGTATAATAAAAGTTTGTATTACACAATATTAAATAATATTAATTCAAAATTAACAGTATGGAAAATATGTATCCAACTTTATGTTATGTTTTATTCATAGATTTGGATAGGAATTTAGAAAGAGAAAAGAAAAAAAAATAGATGAAATGTGAATAAAATATAACTACATTTTACCTAATTTTACACACATTTTCACTTTTCCTTTCAAAATTTATACCCAAAACCATGAATGAAACACATCATCGATATTTGAAAGAAGTTTTGGACAATTTATTGTATTGATATACTCATAAAAAATATTAAAAAAACCTATATAATATTTTGTGGGAGAAGCAAATTCTTAAAATGAATCACATTATAAGAGAATAAAAGGTAGCCAATATTTTCTTTTAAATTATTTAAAAAAATTAAACATGAAGAGAAAAAAAATTATGAAAGATGTGAATTGATTCTATATTTTAGTAGCACAAAAGTCTAAATTTCAAAACTCATCCTTTTCAAATTTTTAAATAGATCAATTAACTTTCTTTTTGAAACTATGAATCAAAATATAATAAGTTTTTTTTTAAATGATTCAATAAAAGTTGGAAGATTTTTTTTAAAATTTTTTTTAAAACAGATTAGTTAACTTTCATTTTCAAATTTCTAAATTTAAATTTAAAATAGATTAATTAACTTTTGAAATCAAGGCGTAATAAGAATTTTTTTTAACGATTCAATAAAAGTTAGGCAATAGACAAATTTTTTAATTATTTGAAAAATAAGAATTTTAGAAAAATAGTATGAGAGTTTTCCTTTTCAAATTTCTAAATGGATTAATTAAATTTCTTTTTGAAATGTGTAAATCAAGATATAATAAGATTTTTTTTTAATGATTCAATAAAAGTTAGCCAATAGAAGATTTTTTTTAATTATGTAAAAAATAAAAATTTTAGAAAAATAGTATGAGAGTTTTGAGTTTCACAAGACTCGTCTTGTTAGAAATCTTATTTTCCTTAATATATAGTATAGATTGCTAGTTTTTTTTTTTGGTGTGTGTGTTTATGTATTGCAATACTTTCTTCTTCTTTTTTTAGGGTGTACTATTACTATGATGCTTTTGAAAAATACATATTTGGAGAAATTTTGTTATCAAATTTTTTGAGAGAGTTTTTTGTTGTAACTTTTTTATATAATAGTTTTCAAAGATATACAATATCTTCATTTAAAAATAAATAAATATATATACATGTCTTTTTTTATAATTTTCTTTATTCTCAAAGTTCAATTAAATGTGAATATATATATCTATCGATGCTATTATATAATCAAAATATTATTAGGCTTTTGATCTCTAAAGTTCAAACCCTATTTTTATAAAATGTTAATTTTTTTTTAAAATTATATATATACACATGGCAAATTACGATTGATTGATTAACTTTAAAATTTTAATTGATTCCTTGATTAATATGGAAACGTTTTTCAATTTATGAACTATTTATAACATATATTATCAATGCTGTCTATATCTCACTACAACATTTTCTTAGTTTAGTGACATTTGAAAGTGTTACAAAACTATTCTTCTAATGACATTTTTTGGTCTTGTGGCATTTTGAACAAGTGCCTCAAAATGTAATTACTCAAACATAACTCCACTTATTATTTTAGTCTAAAATTTGAACATATTTACTTTATAATGTTAATAAAAAAAACATGTAAACCAAAATATACATGTGACATAAAATACATCTAACCATATCTAACTTTGAAAAAAAAAAAAAAAAACTATAGACAAAATTTCAAAACAAAAATTTTAATCATTTCTTAGCTACATCTATTAGAAAGGAAAGTCGAAATGAAACTTTAAGAAAATATAATTTGAAAATTTGAAAATTTTTGAATTTTTTTTTTAAAAAAAAAGACACAAACAAACAAAAAATAACAATTTTTTTTTTTTTTTTATACAAACAAACAAAAAATAACAATTTTTTTTTTTTTTTTATAAAATTTTTCAGTTTTTACTTTTTATATATATTCGTCTACCCAAGATGGATTGGGAAAATAAAAAAAATTTGACATAATTTTTAAAAATCACTAAAGACTAAAAAATTCAAAAAAAAAAGAAGAGATAATTTATTGTAAAAATAAATAATTAATTAAAAAATAATTTTATTGATCATTGTTCAACCCCATGCATAGTACGAGTTGTACCTCGTGCATAGTACGAGTTATACACTAATTGTATATATGTGTGTGTATATGTATATATATATATATCAATTTTTTCACTAAAAAATATTTATCAAATCAGCTTTCTTGATGAGGAATTCCATTTGAGAATTAGAAGATAACGTGAAAACCTTTATTTATTTACAGAATAAGATTTTTTTCAAATTATTAGAACTAAAATATTTGAATGAAGATTTGAAAATTTGTCTCTCTAAAATTAAAGCCAATGAATTCAATGTATTATTTGAATAAAAGTATTTGAAGAGAAAATTGAAAACTTTGATTTCCCTTCAAAATCAATACTTGCATCTATTTCATAAATTTCCACTAATCAATGTGCGTTGTGTGATTTTTGTCATTTCTATTCAAATATTTATAAATTATTTAACATATATTAGCATTATTGTCAAACTTTAACTTTATTTTGTATTAAAAATAGAATTTTACAGACCTCAATTCAATTTTTATCAATTATATTTAATAATATTAAAATTATTTAACATATATTATTATTAGGTGTGTTCGCTAATCAAGTTGAGGCGGGTGGTTTCTCATTTGCCATCTGCCTAAATTTAGGAGGATTGAGAAAAATCAATTCGCATCCATTCACTTAATTAGTGAATGCAAATTAAGTACGTATGGGCTGCTAGGTGGATGCAAACCAGTTTGGCGGTTTGGGCTGTATTGTTTTGAATCAATTTTGAAACTATTTTTCAATAATTTTACTATTTTTGAGCATAATTTTGTTTTATTTTTCATTTTTATAATAAAAATAAAAGTAAATTACAAGTACACCTCTTGAGATTTGCTTAAAATATGGATTACTCCTTATTATTTTGAAAATTACAAATAGAATTTTTTTAGTTAACAGAATTAATAGAAAAAATGAAATTCATAATTGCTAACCTATAAAATAATAAAATAATCTAAATTATTAATTAAAATATATTTATGGTATCATTAAAAATTATTAATTTTGATAATTTATTAATAAAATGAGTCATTTTACAATAGGTGTATTTGTAATTTATCCTAAAAATAAAGGCTCAAAATTTATTTTACAAATAGTAAATATAATTATCAAATAAAATATTTGTAGACATCCCATTTTTTACCGCCCTTAAGACTTGGGCGCCTCATGGTGAACACTCAATAATGAATTAGTATGCTGTACAATCGTTCAATTTCTTCAGCAAAAGACTTCGATTTTCCAACTTCAGAGCCCAAACCTTGTATCTCATTTGGACCAAAACCTATTTTTTTCCTAGCCTAACCACTCAGAGGTCTGCTGGCCAAAAAGTGGCCGACAAGCCAATTTTTAGTGCCCGGCTGTCCACCTTCATGGTTGGCCAGCCATGCCCAACGGTAAGCAGATACTTGCTGCCAGTTGTTCCCCCTCATGTGCATGTCTTGCACCAGCTAGCTCAATACAGATATTTTCGATTGAGGAACCTGTTTTTCTATAAATAGATGACCACCCGTCTTGATTTTAGGTTAGAAAAATTCTCCAAGTACCCAAACCTTGCTAAACACTCTCCCTCTCTGTCTTGCAACATACACACACTTCCTAAACCAATATTTTGAGGTTTCTTACTGAGATTATTGAGCTAAAATTTTAGCAATTGAGAGTGAGCACCTTGTGGTTTGTGAACAAAAAAGTATATTCTCTTCAAAGGTAACTCTTGTCATCTTTTGCCTACTCTTGACTTATCTTTTTCTTGGTATTTATACTTTGCTTTGGACTATTTTTGTGGACTGAAACTTGTGATTTAAAAGTTACTCAAGGTGGAGGGGTTAACCACCATTTCTTGAATCTCATTACATAGCTTTTATCCTTGTGTTTCCCACTTGTTTATCAACTTTTAGCTATTGATTTTCTTAATTTTTAGAGGCTAACACGTGTAGTTTTAAGGTCCAAAAAGTAGAGGGGCTTGTTTACTAGTTTTTGTTTTATTTCATTTTGCTTACTTTTTTTTAGCTTTTTCAAAGTAATTTCAGCATTATTTTTGTTGTTTTTGGGACTGTTTTAATTGTTTGCTTAGTTTATACTTTGAATATCATACTTGTATTGTTGTAAGTCCTCATAGATTTGGTGATTTAGGCCTTAGACACTAATTTATTTGAGTTGATAGCTTTTTTATTCCGTAGTTTTCATACATATACTCACACTTGTAATAATCATCTCTGCGACCTCCCTCATTTTTTGGTTTTCTTTATTTAAGAGTTGTTTCAAACAATTGATTGCTGTTTAGGGCATGAGAAAGAGACCTTTCATATTTAATGGTTTAATCTCTTTGGAGGTTTATTACCAGGGCATTACATCTTTCTCATGCTAAAAACGACTTCTTATTCGACACTTCTCTTCATTAGTGGACGTAACTATCACTTTTGGACAAAAAATGAATAAAGAATGGAAAGGTAATAAAAAGGGCTAATAAAAATGGAACTAAAAGTGGTGAAAGATGTAATAAAACCAAATTGGGTTCAATTGGACGTTATATTGAACCTATTGTGTCTTTGACTTATTGCGTACTCTTTAGTGACATTCAATGGTTCAAGAAGAAATGTTCACTCCTTCTCTTGAGGTAACCCCATGATAGGAAGAGGTGTTATTGGTTTTTCATTTCATTTCATTGATCTTTTTGTCCCATTAGTTCATAGATTATCACACAACAACTTTGTGACAATTGATGATTTGTGGATCGATTCTCCTCCTCCCATGATCAGTTTCATGATAGGGAGAGGCAGAGAGGATAAATATCCCCTGGAAACACTCTATTTTTGCTTTGTTTTAATTCTGTGGCAGTAGGGCAGTACCTAAAAACAGTGGTCGGCCGGCCACCCTTCCATCCAGCCGACCACTTTTCAAGGTCGGCCAACCACCTTATTTTGGACAAACAGTGTCATTTTCATGACAGAATAGAGCAGAAGCTAAGGCAAAAACAGAATTATTTTCTGACTGCAAACAGAACAGAATCTGGCAGCAAAACAGAGGAGTTTCTAGGAGGATGTTCTTGGTTGCATGTGTGTTTTTTCGACTCCCATTTGAATTCATTAGCTTGCAGCTCTTAGATTAATTAGTGTATTGTAAATAGTTAATTAAATTCCTTCGAATTTGTATAATTAGTTAAATTTAGCTTATTCATTCGTTTGGTGTTTGTAATATTTAGCTAATCAGGACATTTATTTGAATCTTCTTGCATGAGGGAAAAATTGTAATATTGTGTATGTCTTCCAACCCCCATTTCTTTCTCCTTTTTATTACTCGCTAACGATGGTTACATCCATATTTTGATTTGATATCATTACCATGTGTAAATACCCATTTTTGCGTACATTAGATTCGGTTCATCATTCTAACCATATTGTCATTTCTTACTTACTCAAATATGTGCACTAATCGCATGTTTTGAGTTGAGCCATATGCCATGTTAATAGATCGAACCTCGTAGTTGCATTTTGTATGTATTGCATTAGTCACTTGCATAGTAGAGCATGCATTTTTCTAATGGTTTCATTTCTTTTGGCTTGCCTCGGTTGAGTACTAGGTGAGCATTTCTTGCTTTAGCATATTGTATGTGTGTTGGTGTTGCCATATCAAACATGTTTTCCATGAGGTTAAGTGCGTAGTTGATATACCTCTTGAATGGCAGTGGATGAAGGCTTTTTCGCTTAAGTCGGGATAATTTGATCAATGTAGATGTAAGCTTACTTTTTCAAAGTAGCATATATTCACAACTTTTTTCAAAACAAACATGAAATCAAAACTTTCCAAAGTGGGTAAATTAGGCTATAATTGTGTGCATCACATAGTAAAGATAGCATAATAATCGGAACAAGAGCATATACTGTACATAAAAATCACATCATGATTTGTAGAGGCCGATCTTTGATCAGGTGAGTGGGGTGCTTAATTCATGACCTTCCCTTTTCATACATAAGTTCCTGGGCCAAGACACTTTGGTGATGACAGACAAGTGACCTTTGGCATGAGTCACGGGTTTGCTAAATTTTTCAAAAATATTTAGGTGGCGACTTTGAAATCTGGCAATGCAGTCCATTTTCGGCATCTTAGATGATAAATGGATTTTCTAAAGATTTGTCGGGTTTAAACTCATTTGTGTTCTTTCTATTTCAGATTGCACTTGTGAAATCAGATTCAGAATCATGGGAGTCCGAACTGTAGGGCTATCGTATCCGAGGAAACTAAACCCATCTGAGGAGCACGAAATGCAAGTTACAGTTTATGGCGACTCTGCTTGGGAAATTTAAGAACTTGACTTGGACTTCATGCTGTGAAATTTTATTTACAGATATATGTTCTTTGCATTGCATTTGCATTGGTATTTTAAGTCACTGTGTTTTGTATCTGCTATTCCTAGACGGCTTGCCTAAAAAGCTTGCCAAAAGGTTGGCCGGTCGTGGGCTCTGCCATGTTGGAAACACAACCCTCGGATTTGGATTACCGTCGTACTGCTTGATCCTCCTTTCATTTCTTGGTGTTAGGTGTGAGAGGTATATTAGGTAATTTTGCCAAGGTACCCCTATTGGCCAATCGACCTAACTGCATATAGTAAAGCTATAGTGACTATTCCAACATAGGATATGATGCTTACCTACATGCAGAATTTTGTGAAAATTACTTGGTTAAAATAATGAAACCCTAGTTCATGCCAAAGCTAGGACAGGGTAACCCTACCCCTCTCTTAGGGGTGTTTTGGCTCTCTTTACTCGCTATGTGCTCTACAATGAAACTGTACAGGGGTATTTCATATCAATGGTTCAATTACTATCAGTTTGTGGGGCAGAATTAGATAGGGAGTACAGTCAGTCAACTATGATCATATCTGATGAAATTGGGGCTGAGGTGCTGATTGTTTTCTCCTTTGCAAGGTAGTCCTGGAACCATAACTTTAGAAGGCTCTGATATCCCCCAGGTGCTCTGGACTTGTGTCGATAAACTTGGTATGGTTAGAGAGTTAGTTCAAGGATGGCCAATGTTTGTTTCACTATCACTAGTTGCAAGGCAAAGAAAAGTAAGACGGGGTTCACCAGTTCCATTATTTTAGCAATCACCCCTCCGATCACCTGTACTCAGCTCACCCCAAGCACAATCACCTACTTCTAGAATAGTGCAATATCCATCATTAGATTTAGAGGACTTACTGATTCGTCTTCAACAATTAGTCAACTCATTCCAGCATGACTTGGCTCATCAAAATGAGGCCATGAATAGGTTGCAACAACAACAACAGTAGCCGGCTGTGGCTTCTGCTTCATATACACCTAACCTGGCTATCTCTATGCCCGGTACCATTGCCAATGTTGCTACAACTCAGGATCCACAAGCCGAGGGTGTTTCGATTTTTCCTGTCTAGGCAGATTCAATCCCAATTTAGATGTCTAGAGCTCCATCTCACCAAACTGAGGCACTTTTTGAGTTCGAGTTTGATCCGACCCTGCTCAAAGTCAACAAACTTGAAAAATTGTTTAAGAAGGCGCAAGAGGTTAACTCTATTCCGGATATTGAGGATGGGTATACTGAGGCCGCCGTTACTTTACCGAAGTGGTTCAAAATGCCACATATTGACCACTTCGATGGCTTTGGAGATCCAATGGTGTATCTGCGTCTATTTTCTGATATCTTAGAACCAATGGGATTGACCAGACTTCAAAAGTTGTCACTATTCGGCAGGACCATGTCTGGTATAGTTTCCATTTGGTATGCTAAATTGGAGGACTCTATGAAACAGAAGAGTTGGCTGAATCTTTCGTTGCCCAATATTCCTATAACACGCAAATTGAGGTCACAACTTGTAATCTTGAATCAACGCGTCAGGAATTGAATGAGGGCTTTTTAGAGTTTGTTACTTGATGGAGGGCAAAGGCGGCTATCATGGCAAACAGGCCTCCAGAGGAAGAACAAGTTCGTATAATTGTCAGAACCTGCGTAAAAGACTATTACAGAAAATGATAGTCCTTCCACTATTCAACTTTAAGGACCTCCATGAAAGTGGGGTTCAAATCGAGGATGCCATCAGACAAGGGATCATTGTGGAAGGCAATGAGCCTATGAGGAAGAATGTTGTTCGTAGTTCCAATGCTACTACCAGTGCTGCGAAATGCTCAGAAGTAAACACTGTCGCCACTCCCATAAAAAACCCTTTTGCTGATAATAGCCTAAAACCAACCACTTTCACTTAGCCCCAAGCCCAAAATTTCCATCATCTTTACATGGCTCTCTCTCAAGCTCAGAGCTCCTAAAACCCTGACCCCTCCCACGTCCTCTTCCACCAAGACATCATCCCACTAAATACTGTGCTTATTATCAATAACACGGTCATGAGACAAACCGTTGCATCCGCCTCCGTTATAAGATTCAAGATCTTATTGCTGAAGAGATCATAGCTCCACCAAAAAGACCTCATGCCATCACTAACCCATTACCTTTACACCTTAACCTAATCCATACACTACTATCCACCTACAACCGCATCATATATATCACCCCAGTCCATTTACCCAAACTGGAGGTGTTCATTCCAAAAAGCATGTACTTGTGTATGATGGATGCACTTGAACCCCAATAATCTCAAACCCCATTAAATACACCGCGGGCACCAATGGATGAACCTACTACTTCTAAGCTGTTGAGCATGATTAAAGATCTTCAGAGAATTGTGGCAGATTTAGCCTTTGGAATCTTGGCTCCATCATCGACCACATCACATACCAGAAATTTCACATCAAAAAGCTCCCCAATCTTGGGGCAAGCTGTAGTTAGAAAGGGCTAACTCGAAGTTATCTCAAATCTGGGTGATGACATGTCAACAATAAATGGGCATCGTTTCGATATAGTGACCCAATCCCTTGACAAAGCTGAAGCAAGCAGCAAGAACAAGATAGGGGCAAGTATTGATCCCTATACACACCTTCGGTGGGCTATTGAGACTTTGAAGGTCAAATGACTGAACAATTAACAAGTTCTTGTAGTTGTTGCACAAACTGTGGAGGACACTTTTGTCTCTCAGATTGGGGGCATTTTGAATCAAGGGGTAAGCCAATCAACACCTGCCGACCCCTCTGTCAACACTTCCAGGACTGGTTACCGCACCTTTAATCCCCTTTGTATGACCTTGTCCAAAGCTCTCCAAATCCTCATAGGACAAGGCCATCTTAAAACCCCTGACTCTCGATCTCTCCCTGATTGCCTTCTTGCTAGGCATAATGTTGCCAAGTATTGCGCCTTCCATCAGCAACCTGGTCATGACACTTGTAGACACCCCATTTTTGACCGTCCTCAAGACTTGGTTGTGCTTGTAGGTACACCCAACAACTAGTTCGATTGCTCGCTGAGTACTCGACTGTCGCGGTGGAACGTCACCGGTTCGAGCTTTGCGGACCTTGTATCCTTTCTGCCCCTTTCTTGGACCTTGGCTAGGTCCTCTCTTAGTGGACCTTTTGGTTCACTGCCGGCCGTGGCATGGCACTGTCGGCCATTGCCTTGTGGCTGCCGGCCACTGATGATGCCCTGCCGGCCATCAGTGAGCCACTGCTGGCCATTGATGATGGCCGGCACCCCTCCTGTCTCAGCTGGTTTTTCTCCAGATCTTTTGAGCCAGCTGGATTTTTGTTTGCTCCCCTCCATACACGTGTATGGAGGGGTGAATCCCTTGCAAAGCTTCTTGAAGAAGCTTTGGCTTTGCATTCCTCTATATAAGCAAGAGGCCTCCTTCTTTGCCAGAGGTTCAACCATTTTAAAGAGAAAAACCTCTCCTTCTCTCTATGTTGTTTGTATTTTGTGCTTAGAAATTGGATTTCCTTGCACTTTTACACTACAACACATAGAGATACACCACCACCATTAGACTAAGCTTCTTGGGAGGGATTCTTGAGCTTTGAAAACTAGTTTCCACCCCTTCAAGTTATTGGTTTCGAAGAGGGTCTTCAAGGGTGAGTATTTTTCCCATTTTTGCACCTTCTTGTACCTCACTTTAGCCCTCCTTGCATATTGATTTGGGCTTTGCTTATAACTGAAAAAAGTCTTGTATTTAAGTGATTTTGAAGCTTGCTTAAGGTCATTTTGTTGTTAGGGGCGTGTAGCCCCCTTGCATGCTTTGTTTGGCTTTATTTTAAGCCATTCCTTGAGGCCTCCGAGCTAGCCTTGGTTTGGCCTTCCTACCACTGAAATCCAGTGGATTTTTAGTGGTAAAGATATGGTTTTGAGGTCTTTAATCAGAGGGGGTGGCCCCCTCTCTTTTGGTTCCTCTTTGCTTGCATTTTTGGCCTTCCAAAGGACCATCCTTCTATGCATTTTTGAGGCTTGGTTCAAGCCTATTTTTGTGACTTCTAGGACCTGCCTTGACCCTATCCATAGTTGGTTTGATCATCCTTTGCATGCTCCATATAGGCGTAGAACAAATCTTGTTTACTAGCCCTTTGTGCATGATGCTTTGACTCATCATACTAGCATATTTTGGCTTTGCTCCAACATGATTTTATGCTTATTTTGGGCTGCCCTAGGACTAGTTTAGCCTACCATGGCCATATCACTCATGCTTTGTATAGCTATAGTGTAAATGCTTAGGCTAGTCTTGGGTTTTGAGGCCCCTACCATGCCATACATGTGATGTTTGCATGCTTTGCCCTCATTCCACATGCTATTTCAGTCCATGAAATGTTGTCATACACTTGCATTTGACATGCTTTGAATGTTTTATAGAGCTTGTGCTTTATGCCTCAAGAATGAGCTTTTATGCATGCCACTTAGCCTAAGCCTTTGGCTCATAATTTCAGTGCATTTTGGGTCTTATTATACCATGATGTAACTCTGTTTTATGTTGTCCAAGTCTTGCCATGATTGGTTCCAATAGGTGTAGTGCATTGCCTCTTTAAAGCCTTGCATGCTCCATGTTTTTTTGGTTTTGTGTTCTAGCCTATGTTGGCTAGCTTTGAGCATAGTTTTGGTCTTGTTTGGACTTGCTCTAGGACTATTTTAGGTCCCCTTGGCCCTTTGGGGCTTGCCTTGTATGGCCATGGCTTAAGTCCCCTTGCTTACTTTGAACTTTGAGCATCATAACATGCTATGCTTGCATTGTTGAGTTGATTTGGCATAACTTTACATGTATTTCAGAGCTTACCTCATTGTTATACATCCATGTTTGTTGCTCCCTAAGTGTGCTTAAGAGTTATCCTCTTTATGCCGTAATACTTGAGCCATTTGGCATGCATGTTTGTCTTGCCATTTCATGCTTTCATGCCATCAATTCATCACTTTTGGCCACTGATTTGGGCTTAGTTAAGAGTTGCCCACATTAGTTTAAGCCCATCCCTTTGCATGTTGTCGCATGCCTGTCTTGCATATTGTTGTATGCTTGCTCCATCTTTGCATGTTGTTGCATGCTAGCCTCATTACATGTTGTTGCATGTTCATGTTGCATTTTGTCATGTTGTCTAAGGTTGTTACCTCACATCATGCATATGTGCTTGTTGCATGTCATTAGCCTTGTCAGGTTGTTCATATTGCATGTTTGCCATGCTTAAGTGTTGCATTGTTTGGATTAAGTGTTAATTCGAGCACGAGGAACGAGGGGCGTTTCATACTCCGAGTGATGGAACGTGTCTCAATTCTCGGTCGCCGAAGCTCTTGATGATTCATGATAGAGTTCTAGGCTTTACTTGCTTTATTTGTGCATTCATTTTCATATTGATTTACACAAGTTGGATCTTTGGCCATCATGCATCGGGATGCGTGATTGATGGTCGTGGATCTGACTAGGCCTCTCCCTTGATGTTTTGAGGTGATTTGGGGTGGCATAGTGCACATACACCCTTGGGAGACCCTCCCATTTCTCTATTTTGTGCTTTGTTATAGCTTGGTGTCACAGCACACTAGTGGCCGGCAGTGCACCACTAATGGCCGGTAGGCTCTCATCCTTGGCCGGCAGTGCCCTGTTGTTGGCCGGCAGTGCTCCTTTCATGGTCGGCAGGCCACTGGTGAACTCTCCAGTAGTGTTTTGGTAAGTCTTAGCAACAAGCACTGGAAGACACCCTGCAAACAGAGCCTCTAAAGAGCAACTGGAAGGCGTTTCGAGGCGGGGAACCAAAGCGAGTGTGCATACCCTCCTCTTCTTCAAACAGAGCTGGAACAACATCGTTTACTGCTTTTCCTATTTGTTTGTTGTCTTTCATTTGATAGTTAATTAATTTGTTAATTGATTAAGTTGTGTAATAATTAGTTGTAGCTAGTTATTCATTTGGTTTTGTAATAATTAATTAGCCCGTGAGTTAGTTAATTAGGTGGCTTGTATTATTTATTCGGACCCTCCGAGAGAGGGCCAATTGTGTAATAAGTGTGCGTGCGTGTGTGCATGTCTTCCAACCTCCATTTCTTTCTCCCTTTTACTTACCTGCTTTTGTTGGTTAGTTTTAGGTCATTTTTCAATTAGCATACTTATGCTTCGCATGCGTGCATCCATTTCATTTGTCTTGCATGCACCGGGCTCGGCGCATCATGCTAACTGCATCGTATTTCAATTTCAATTTGAATACATGTATCAATTGCATCTCAAATGTCATCTTAGAGTAGTCGAGCCTATTTCTAGTTGCATTCTGTATGTATTGCATTAGCCATTGCTAACATGAACTAGGATCATGCATTTGATTACTAACCAGTTTCTGTTTTGGCTTGGAATACAATGTAAGTATTTATGCTTTAGCATTTCGCATGAGTGTGAATGTTAACATGACAGCATGCTTACCATGTGGCTATATGCTTATGTGATAAACTGCCTAAATGTCTGTGGGTGAAGGTTGGATTACTTGAATTGGGATGATTCATTGAAATCCGTATTTTAGCCTACTTGCGAGTAGCAAATTTCAAAATATTTCCAAACAAACGGATATGCAATGCTTTGTTCCAAATTAGGCGATCTAGTCTATACTTGTTTTGCTGTGCGCATCACATAGTAATTCTAGCTAATCAATCAGAATAAGAACGCATGTGTTTTCAAAAATGAGATATCATGGTTAGTAGAGGCCGATCTTTGATCGGGCGAGCGGGGGTGCTCATAGCTGACCTTCCCCAATCGTACCCAAGTTCCCGAGTCGGGGAAACTTTGGTGATGACGGACACGTGGCCTTAGGCAACGAATCAGGGTTTCCTAAATTCTCCAAAATAAAATATTTAGGTGGCGACTCTGTATCTGGCAAAGCAGTCCATGTTTGGTACTTCTTTCTAAAAAATCAATTTTCCAAAATGATTTGTCGGATTTGGACTCTTTGATGATTCATCGGTCTTGCATTGCACTCTGCGAGATTAGATACAGGACTGTGACATTGAGTCAAAACTGTAGTAAGCCCCAATGAACAAAACGGGATTCCCTCCCGGACGTTCAGGGACGTCTATAGTTGTGTTTAGAAACATAGAGTTGATGCCCAAATTTTGGCCTTCATGCTCGAGCGGGGCTTTTGACGCTCGAGCAGGCCCTTTACTTTTGTTCTTCCGCTCGAGCGGGGAGTTTGACGCTCGAGCGGGCCTAGGACACCGTGTTTGCCGTATGCTATTCTTGAACGGTTTGCCGGAGGCTCACTTCGAGAAGCGTACCATAAGGCTGACCGGTTGCGGGCTCTGCCACGACGGGAACACAAACCCTGATTTTCACCGGGGCACCTTTTTGACTATTCGACTTAGTGCATATCGAAATCCATAGTGACCATTCCAAACTAGGACAGGTTGCTTACCCGATCATAGGTTGTTTGAAACCGCTGCATGCGTAGTGAAACCCTAGCTCCTGACAAAATAGGACAGGGAAACCCTCCCCCAACATAGGGGTGTTTTGGCTCTTACTTGCTTGGTATGTGCTTTTAGGGTGAGTCCCTATAGGAATGCATGTAACAGTTTGCAAGTCTGGGTATCAGGCCTGCGGGCATCAGTATCTGGGAATCAGTGATATCTGCGGGTATCAGATTCAGTTTTGGGGCAGCGACTTTACAGAACAGTGATCAGTAGTAGAGTACAGTGATTCAGCTATGCTTATGTCTATTTTGCTTAGGCTGAAATGCTGTGTGTTTTCTCTTTCAGGGGGGGTTCAGAGAGTTAGTTTAGAATAGCTAGTGTTCCCCCTTGTTGAGGCAAGACAGGTATCTGATCCGTCAGTCACCAGTTGCACCACCTCCGTTCAGTTCAGCGGATCTATGATGACGCAAAATTTAGAGGAAATCGTGGTTATGGCGGCCGCATTAGACCAAGGAATCATCCTGCAAAGCGAGACCAATGTTGATGTACCACATCTACCCAGGTCGCCTGCTGCGCGCCCGATCTGGGAGCCCCAGTTGTTTCAGGCCCGTGAACCTACCACGTTTGAATTAATGGGAATGATTGGTGACCTTCAGAGGTCCGTGGCGGATCTCACTTACGGGATGTCGGCTTCGCCACCAGCTGCATCATATGCCGGAAATTTTGTACCACAGGAGCCCCTGCTACTGGGGCGAATTGTGATCGAGCTCAAGCAACTTGAGGTTGTCCCGAGCTATTGCAATGACATGTCAACAGCAACCCAAACCCTTGATCAGGCTGAGGCCAGAGGTAAGAACAAAATGAAGGCAGACACCGATCCCATTGAACAACTGCTGTGGGCAGTCGAGGCTTTTAAAGTCGAGGGAATGAATAAACAGCAGGTATTCGTAGTTGTGGCCAAGACTGTAGATGATGCTTTCCCCACTCCAACCGAGGGCAGTTCAAGCCAGACGGAAAACCGGGATAAGCCCCGTCATGCCAGAACAGTTCCTTCCACTCATAACCCTGCACCTGGAAGAGATCAGAAAGCCAAGGCAGTGCCTGCCAACCCTTTCGCTTGTGCGTCTAGCAAGAATCCACAGACTTCAAAGTATCTGCCCTGAGGGCGGAGACTCTTTCACGCCCTCTACATGCCTCTGTCTAAGGCACTTCAAATCCTGGCTGAAAAGGGGCATCTTAAACCCCTCGAGCCTAGGCCTCTCCCTAGTCATCTTCCAGCAGGCCATGACGCTACTCAGTACTGCGCGTACCATCAGCAAATCGGTCACGCCACCGACAACTACTTCTGTCTTCGCCATGAAGTACAGGACTTGATCGACAATGAGGTCATCCTCCCACCTACCTCAGCAAAGTCTGTCACCACTGAGCTTTTGGACTTCAAGGATACCACGAGTATGTGATCAAGGGTTGGACCACCTACAGGCGGTGCTCGATGTATTTCAGATGTGGCGTTTCGTACGCACTGTTGGGAGCAT
Source organism: Camellia sinensis (assembly GCF_004153795.1). Classification (NCBI taxonomy): domain Eukaryota; kingdom Viridiplantae; phylum Streptophyta; class Magnoliopsida; order Ericales; family Theaceae; genus Camellia; species Camellia sinensis. The sequence goes on from NW_021024612.1 coordinate 2,650,685, forward strand.
TTGCGAATGCAGTTTTGTAACTTCTGGCTCGGGTGCCGAGTAAGTTCTTTGTTTTGCTTTGGGTCTGTCTCATTGTCTTGAGTTAGTCTTTTTGCTTAAGGGTCTGTCTTGTTGTGTCAAGTCAGTCCCACTGTATAAAAATCAGGCGATTCCAGGGTTGTTGCCTCGGATATCATTATTTTGTTCCTATTGTATAGAAGTCGGGTGATTCCGGGGGTGTTACTTCGGATATCACTATTTTGTTTTGTGTTTGTCCTTTTGTTTTCTTTTGAGTATGTTTCTGCCGGGGAGCCAGTTGTGCTAATAGATCTGAATGAAACAACAGTGATTTTCACACTCTTATGTTTGCTTCTGCCTTGCGCCAGTTGTGCTAAAAAGTTTGAATGAAACGACAGTACCTTTTGCCTACTTTTCTGTGCCTCGAACTCATTGCATGGACCTAAGTTTTTCAAAACCTTTTGAACATTGTGATGGAAAACAAAGAGGAAGGAATTCCTCGGGATTTGTAAAAAATATTTGATCAATTGAGAGAAAGAGAGGCGTGCCAAGCCCTTAATGAATGAGATCATGCTTGTTAGTGTGAGTACTGGGAAGGATCCTGGCTTGATCCAAATTGGTTCGACACTGTCTTCAGCGCGAGCGATTTGTCGCTTTCTTAAAAGATTTCAAAAAATGTTTTGCACGATCTTGCGAAGACCTGTGTGGAATCGCTCTTAAGATTGTGCAGCCTAGGATTGCTCTCAGCCTCGAAGCTTGACCCCTCACCTTCAAACCTTGAACTTAGATTCAGAAGGTTCAACGGTCAACCACCATGTAAAGCCTGTGTGGCCGGATCAAAAGCAGCCCTCGAACTAGGGGCAAGTCAGATCAAGAAGATCAGATGTCGTCAAAAGGAGCTTGCAAAGGTAGATCAGAAGCACCCCTCGAACTAGGGGCAAAAGATGCTGGATTGTGCTCGAAGAGCCGAAGATGGATCATTCCACAAATCAATGAAGATCGGCAAGAATACCAAACCCCAGAAGGGAGTGAAGAAGAAAGTATTGCTGAAGGATAACCGAGTTCCTATCCACAACGCTAGGAGCAAATTCAGCCCCCTATTGGGTGGACTCCTGCATCGTCAGCGAACAGCAGCCATTTTCCTGGATTCAGATGACTTCAGGATCTCAAAACCATTTGATATGGATCAAGCTACACCTTTACCCTTGAGAGGCTCGCTGGGCCAAAAACCCGAAAGGGCAACCCAGGCAAAAGTTAGAGCAAGAAAAAGAAGAAAAAGAATAACAAAAAAATAAAATGAAAAAAATAAAATGAAGAAAAAAGATGAAAAAAAAGAAGAAGAAAAGAAATGAAAAGAAAAGAAGAACAAAGCTCGTAAGGTTGAAAACCCAGAAAGAGCAACCTTGGCAAAAGTTAGAGCGCAAAAGGAGAGGTTAATACCCGAGTGTACCTTAACCCCGAACTACGTAAGGCTTGATTCCCATCTTTGGGATACGTAGGCAACTTCATTCTGAAGTCCAACCATAAACACTTCCAAATCAATTATGTCCATGTAATGGTTTTGACCATCTTTGCCTTCTCTGTATCCGAGAATTTGGTTGTGTTCGTCACTCTGAGGACTGACTACAATGCACTGCGGTGCCATTCAGACAAGGGGCAACTTTCCGTTGCCATTCAGTGTGTCGCGGTGCTATTCAAACAAGGGGCAACTTTCCGTTGCCGTGCAGTGTCCTTCAGACAAGGGGTAATTTTCCATTGTTTTGGATCTGAGGTTGTGCATCTCGAGAGTAGGTTCCGTGCTTGTTGAGCAGCGGCCGTTTGCAAAAATAGTTTTTGAGAATTTTTATTGAGGTTGAAAAATTTTCTCGAAAAATTATTCCATTTTTTCAAAACCGGACCATTCCTTGGACCCAAAAAAGGAAAATTTTCAGTGCTCATAGCTTGACTTGCATGATTTCAAATCAAAAAGTTGAACAAGCATGCTAATCTAACTCTCATATTGGACAAAATTGTTTTAGTGGAAAACCAAAACAAAAAATGGTCAAAATGATGAACTAGGGGCACAGTTGAGTCAGGCTTCCTGTCTTTTCCCTGTTTTGCATTTGCCAGGAAAGGCACCATACTTGCCAAGAAAGGGCACTCTACCTGCCAGAAAGGGCAGAGCTGAAGCTGTCAATAAAGGGCAGAAAGCTCTCATATCCTTCAAGCAACGAGGTATCAAGCCAAGTGCGAAGCACGAACTGGAATGGGCAAGATATTCCACTCCATCATCTGGACAGATCTGATCACGTCCAAACTCCCCAGCAAAGCATCATCAACCGATGTCAGTTGCAGATTTGCTACACACCCAGTCTTAGTGCAACCCCTCTGTGGGAGGAACTCACTGGCTGTGAGCGGAACAAAAAGAAATTAGCAGCAAGCTAGGGATAAGAGCCCGCAATTTCTTGTTTATCCATCAACCACCCGGGGGAGGGCTAAAAAATGAGAGATTGAAGAATAGAGAGATGTGCGCTGAGATAAAAAGTGAGGAAAAGGGCTTTTTCAGAAAAACAAAGCTTGAGGGCCAAATGATGTGAGAATCACAAATGAGAAAGGGTGGGAAACAATACCCAAAGAAACAGGCTCCCTGTGCACGTCTGAGTGTTGTGTCTTTTTGTTTTATCTCGATTCTTGTCTTGAGTCGTTTCGAGTGTTACTCGATGTGTTTAGGTTGTTTACCTTTTGTTTTTCGTTATTGAGTCGTAGTGTGCTGTATTCAGTTGTAGGCTCAATACCCAGTTGAGAACTTATTCTCACTCTCAATTTCAAAAAATCGTTTTGTGCTCAGAGTGTCGTGCTGTTCTCCACATTTGTACAAAACAGGATTTTGTTCTTTCAAAAACAGCAGGGTTCAACCCGGGTCATGTGGGAACAGTAAAACCAGGACCTATCTGAAGCTATATTGGTTCTGGACTGCAAAGCAAAAGAAAAGAGGGAAAAATTTAGAGCATCTGAGATTGTTTCAACTTCTGCAAATTCCGAGATTGTATTCCGGATGTACCTTTTCAGGTCTTGCCAATGCTCCGAAGTATGAGTGTGCCTCTACCTCAAGCTCAAGATCAAGTCTGCTTCAACCCAGAATGGCGATTAAAAGTGCTCTCCCTGAGTACCATTCCCTGCCAAAGGCATCTTGGCTGTGTTCGCAATGAGTTCCTAGGAGACCAACTGCGAACTTACTCCATTCAGTTAGTGTATCAATCACACTTCATTTATTTAGTGTATCAATCACACTTACTCCATTCAGTTAGTGTATCAATCACACTTCATTTATTTAGTGTATCAATCACACTTACTCCATTCAGTTAGTGTATCAATCACACTTCATTTATTTAGTGTATCAATCACACTTACTCCATTCAGTTAGTGTATCAATCACACTTCATTTATTTAGTGTATCAATCACACTTACTCCATTCAGTTAGTGTATCAATCACACTTCATTTATTTAGTGTATCAATCACACTTACTCCATTCAGTTAGTGTATCAATCACACTTCATTTATTTAGTGTATCAATCACACTTACTCCATTCAGTTAGTGTATCAATCACACTTCATTTATTTAGTGTATCAATCACACTTACTCCATTCAGTTAGTGTATCAATCACACTTCATTTATTTAGTGTATCAATCACACTTACTCCATTCAGTTAGTGTATCAATCACACTTCATTTATTTAGTGTATCAATCACACTTACTCCATTCAGTTAGTGTATCAATCACACTTCATTTATTTAGTGTATCAATCACACTTACTCCATTCAGTTAGTGTATCAATCACACTTCATTTATTTAGTGTATCAATCACACCTCATTCACCCTTAGTGTATCAATCACACTTTCTTCATTCGTTTAGCGTATCAATCACACTTCATTTATTTAGTGTATCAATCACACTCTCTTTGCTTAGTGTATCAATCACACATTCTCATTTTGTGTATCTATCACACACATTCTTATTTTCTGTATCTATCACACATATTCTCATTTTTTGTATCCATCACACGCATTCTCACTTTGTGTATCTATCACATACATTCTCATTTTCTGTATCTATCACACATATTCTCATTTTCTGTATCTATCACACACATCCTCATTTTGTGTATCTATCATGCACATATTCACTTCATTATCTTTTGTGTATCCATCACACTTGTTTACTTAGTGCATCTATCACACTTTGTCTTCACCTTTTGTGTATCAATCACACTTTGTTTACTTAGTGCATCTATCACACTTTGTGTTCATCTTTTTGTGTATCCATCACACCTTGTTCACTTAGTGCATCTATCACACTTTGTGTTCCCATTTAGTATATCAATCATACTTTATTCACTAAATGCATCTATCACACTTCGTGTTCACATTTAGGGTATCAATCACACTTTGTTCACTTAGTGCATCTATCACACTTCGTGTTCACATTTAGTATATCAATCATACTCTGTTCACTAAGTGCATCTATCACACTTCGTGTTCACCTTTAGTGTATCCATCACACTTGTTCACTAAGTGCATCTATCACACTTCGTGTTCACCTATTATGTATCCATCACACTTGTTCACTTAGTGCATCTATCACACTTTGTGTTTGCCTTTTGTGTATCCATCACACTTTTCTCACATCACCCTTTGTGTATCAATCACGCTTTGTTCATATAGTGTATCTATCACACACTTGCTTTGCATCAATCACACACGCTCGCTTTGTGTATCAATCACACACGCTCGCTTTGTGTATCGATCACACACGTTCGCTTTGTGTATCAATCACACACTCTCGCTTTGTGTATCTATCATACCTTGTTCACTTAGTGCATCTATCACACTTTGTGTTCACCTTTTTCTGTATCCATTACACTACGTTCGCTTTGTGTATCTATCACACATTCACTTTGTGTATCCATCACACACGTTCGTTTCGTGTATCTATCATACATGCACACTATATTCGTAGTGAGAATTGCAATAATTCTCTTACGTCCTTTCTGCATTGTAATGTAGCTTGGTTTCTACTTGCTTAAAACTGTTACATTGTTATGCTTCATTACAGTTTTCTTTGCATGATCATAAGTCATGCTCTTGCATCTTGCATACCGTTTGCATTTTGCCCCAGCCTCCGGGCGCATCTCTACATGCCTATATTGATTGATTGTCTGAGTCTTCAGCCTTGTCAAAAATGGGTCGTCTCTAGGCTTTGACATTCACTCCCGTCACTTTGTGACTGTTGAGTTCTGTCAAAGAGGGGCAACTGTAGACACCCCATTTTTGACCGTCCTCAAGACTTGGTTATGCTTGTAGGTACACCCAACAACTAGTTTGATTGCTCGCTGAGTACTCGACTGTCGTGGCGGAACGTCACCGGTTCGAGCTTCTCGGACCTTGTATCCTTTCTGCTCCTTTCTTGGACCTTGGCTAAGTCCTCTCTTAGTGGACCTTTTGGTTCACTGCCGGCCATGGCATGGCACTGCCGGCCATTGCCTTGTGCCTGCCGGCCACTGATGATACCCTGCCGGCCATCAGTGAGCCACTGCCGGCCATTGATGATGGCCGGAACCCCCCCTGTCTCAGCTGGTTTTTCTCCAGATCTTTTGAGCCAGCTGGATTTTTGTTTGCTCCCCTCCATACACGTGTATGGAGGGGTGAAGCGCTTGCAAAGCTTTTTGAAGAAGCTTTGGCTTTGCATTCCTCTATATAAGCAAGAGGCCTCCCTCTTTGCCAGAGGTTCAGCCATTTTGAAGAGAAAAACCTCTCATTCTCTCTATGTTGTTTGTATTTTGTGGTTAGAAATTGGATTTCCTTGCACTTTTACACTACAACACATAGAGATACACCACCACCATTGGACTAAGCTTCTTGGAAGGGATTCTTGAGCTCTGAAAACTGGTTTCCACCCCTTCAAGTTGCTGGTTTCGAAGAGGGTCTTCAAGGGTGAGTATTTTCCCCATTTTTGCACCTTCTTGTACCTCACTTTAGCCCTCCTTGCATATTGATTTGGGCTTTGCTTATAACTGAAAAAAGTCTTGTATTTAAGTGATTTTGAAGCTTGCTTAAGGTCATTTTGTTGTTAGGGGTGTGTAGCCCCCTTGCATGCTTTGTTTGGCTTTGTTTTAAGCCATTCCTTGATGCCTCCGAGCTAGCCTTGGTTTGGCCTTCCTACCACTGAAATCCAGTGGATTTTCAGTGGTAAAGGTGTGGTTTTGAGGTCTTTAATCAGAGGGGGGTGGATTTTCAGTGGTAAAGGTGTGGTTTTGAGGTCTTTAATCAGAGGGGGTGGCCCCTTCTCTTTTGGTTCCTCTTTGCTTGCATTTTTGGCCTTCCAAAGGACCATCCTTCTATGCATTTTTGAGGCTTGGTTCAGGCCTATTTTTGTGACTTCTAGGACCTTCCTTGACCCTATCCATAGTTGGTTTGATCATCCTTTGCATGCTCCATATAGGCGTAGAACAAATCTTGTTTACTAGCCCTTTGTACATGATGCTTTGACTCATCATACTAGCATATTTTGGCTTTGCTCCAACATGATTTTATGCTTATTTTGGGCTGCCCTAGGACTATTTTAGCCTTCCATGGCCATATCACTCATGCTTTGTATAGCTATAGTGTAAATGCTTAGGCTAGTCTTGGGTTTTGAGGCCCCTACCATGCCATACATGTGATGTTTTCATGCTTTGCCCTCATTTCACATGCTATTTCAGTCCATGAAATGTTGTCATACACTTGCATTTGACATGCTTTGAATGCTTTATAGAGCTTGTGCTTTATGCCTCAAGAATGAACTTTTATGCATGCCACTTAGCCTAAGCCTTTGGCTCATAATTTCAGTGCATTTTGGGTCTTATTATACCATGATGTAACTCTGTTTTATGTTGTCCAAGTCTTGCCATGATTGGTTCCAATAGGTGTAGTGCATTACCTCTTTAAAGCCTTGCATGCTCCATGTTTTTTTGGTTTTGTGTTCTAGCCTATGTTGGCTAGCTTTGAGCTTAGTTTTGGTCTTGTTTGGACCTGCTCTAGGACTGTTTTAGGTCCCCTTGGCCCTTTGGGGCTTGCCTTGTATGGCCATGGCTTAAGTCCCCTTGCTTACTTTGAGCTTTGAGGATCATAACATGCTATGCTTGCATTGTTGAGTTGATTTGGCATCACTTTACATGTATTTCAGAGCTTACCTCATTGTTATACATCCATGTTTGTTGCTCCTTAAGTGTGCTTAAGAGTTATCCTCTTTATGCCGTAATACTTGAGCCATTTGGCATGCATGTTTGTCTTGCCATTTCATGCTTTCATGCCATTAATTCATCACTTTTGGCCACTGATTTGGGCTTAGTTGAGAGTTGCCCACGTTAGTTTAAGCCCATCCCTTTGCATGTTGTCGCATGCCTGTCTTGCATATTGTTGTATGCTTGCTCCATCTTTGCATGTTGTCGCATGCTAGCCTCATTACATGTTGCATGTTCATGTTGCATTTGGTCATGTTGTCTAAGGTTGTTACCTCACATCATGCATATGTGCTTGTTGCATGTCATTAGCCTTGTCAGGTTGTTCATATTGCATGTTTGCCATGCTTATGTGTTGCATTGTTTGGATTAAGTGTTAATCCGAGCACGAGGAACGAGGGGCGTTTCATACTCCGAGTGATGGAACGTGTCTCAATTCTCGATCGCCGAAGCTCTTGATGATTCATGATAGAGTTCTAGGCTTTACTTGTTTTATTTGTGCATTCATTTTCATATTGATTTGCACAAGTTGGATCTTTGGCCATCATGCATCGGGATGCGTGATTGATGGTCGTGGATCCGACTAGGCCTCTTCCTTAATGTTTTGAGGTGATTTGGGGTGGCATAGCGCATATACACCCTTGGGAGACCCTCTCATTTCTCTATTTTGTGCTTTGTTGCAGTTTGGTGTCACAGCACACTAGTGGCCGGCAGTGCACCACTGATGGCCGGCAGGCTCTCATCCTTGGCCGGCAGTGCCCTGTTGTTGGCCGGCAGTGCTCCTTTCATTGCCGGCAGGCCACTGGTGAACTCTCCAGCAGTGTTTTGGTAAGTCTCAGCAACAAGCACTGGAAGACACCCTGCAAACAGAGCCTCTAAAGAGTAACTGGAAGGCGTTTCGAGGCGGGCAACCAAAGCGAGTGTGCATACCCTCCTCTTCTTCAAACAGAGCTGGAACAGCATCGTTTACCGTTTTCCCTATTTGTTTGTTGTCTTTCATTTGATAGTTAATTAATTTGTTAATTGATTAAGTTGTGTAATAATTAGTTGTAGCTAGTTATTCATTTGGTTTTGTAATAATTAATTAGCTCGTGAGTTAGTTAATTAGGTGGCTTGTATTATTTATTCGGACCCTCCGAGAGAGGGCCAATTGTGTAATAAGTGTGCGTGCGTGTGTGCATGTCTTCTAACCTTCATTTCTTTCTCCCTTTTACTTACCTGCTTTTGTTGGTTAGTTTTAGGTCATTTTTCAATTAGCATACTTATGCTTCGCATGCGTGCATCCATTTCATTTGTCTTGCATGCACCGGGCTCGGCCCATCATGCTAACTGCATCGTATTTCAATTTCAATTTGAATACATGTATCAATTGCATCTCAAATGTCATCTTAGAGTAGCCAAGCCTATTTCTAGTTGCATTCTGTATGTATTACATTAGCCATTGCTAACATGAACTAGGATAATGAATTTGATTACTAACCAGTTTCTGTTTTGGCTTGGAATACAATGTAAGTATTTATGCTTTAGCATCTCGCATGAGTGTGAATGCTAACATGACAGCATGCTTACCATGTGGCTATATGCTTATGTGATAAACTGCCTGAATGCCTGTGGGTGAAGGTTGGATTACTTGAATTGGGATGATTCATTGAAATCCGTATTTTAGCCTACTTGCGAGTAGCAAATTTCAAAACATTTCCAAACAAACGGATATGCAATGCTTTGTTCCAAATTAGGCGATCTAGTCTATACTTGTTTTGCTGTGCGCATCACATAGTAATTCTAGCTAATCAATCAGAATAAGAACGCATGTGTTTTCAAAAACGAGATATCATGGTTAGTAGAGGATGTTTTCAAAATTAGATATCATGGTTAGTAGAGGCCAATCTTTGATCAGGCGAGCGGGGGTGCTCACGAAGTGACCTTCCCCAATCGTACCCAAGTTCCCGAGCTGAGGCAACTTTGGTGATGACAGACACGTGGCCTTAGGCAACGAGTCAGGGTTTCCTAAATTCCCCAAAATAAAATATTTAGGTGGCGACTCTGTATCTGGCAAAGCAGTCCATGTTTGGCACTTCTTTCTAAAAAATCAGTTTTCCAAAATGATTTCCCAAATTTGGACTCTTTGATGATTCATCGGTCTTGCATTGCACTCTGCGAGATTAGATACAGGACGGTGACATTGAGTCCTGAACTGTAGTAAGCCCAAATGAACAAAACGGGACGGGATTTCCCTCCCGGGACGTTCGGGGACGTCTACAACACTGACCATTGTTTTCACCTTCGACATGAAGTTCAAGATCTAATTGACAACAAGGTCATCACCTCACAGGTCCTACAGAATCTATCGGCGTTAGATCGATGAACTTGGGAGATAATGTGACTGGTTTTGTGATCGGAGATAAACCACCTGCTGATAGCGCTCATTTTACTCCGAACATGGTGGATGGCACACACTGATTCTGGCAACTTGAGAATGTTGTTTATTTTACTTTCTGATTTGGGTATTGAGTTAGTCTTGTTGAGTTGGATGATTTCAGGGGTGTTAACCCGAACATCACTATCTTATTTTTGTTTATCTTTTAACTTTTTCTTTTGAGTCTATTCCTATCATTGAGCTAGTTGAGCAAGAAGTTCTGAATGAAACAGAAATAATTTTCATGTACTTCTCTGTGCCTTTAAATCATTGCATTGACTAAAAGCTTTTCAAAACTATTTTCTGAAACTATGATGAAAACAAAGAGGAAGGAATTCCTCGGGATATGCAAAAATTTGATCAACTGAGAGAAAGAGAGGTGCGCTATACCCTTAATGAATGAGATCACGTCTGTTAATGTAGGTATTGAGAAGGATCCAGGCTTAGTCTAGATTGGTTTTGTATTGTCTTCAGAAGAGCACGAGTGACTAGTCGCTTTATTAAATGATTTCAAAAATATTTTTGCATGGTCCTATGAAGGCATGCTTGGACTTGATCTTAAGATTGTACAGCATAGGATCACTTTCAGCCTCAAGACTCAGCCCTTTTGCTTTCAAACCTTAATTCAAAATGTTCAATGATTAACTAAAATATAAGGCTTACATGGCCAAATTGGAAATAGCCCTTGAACTAAGGGTAATAAGGTCGGATGTAATCGAAGAAAGCTTGCATAGTTGGATTAGAAACAGCCCTTGAACTAGGAGCAAAAAAGGTCAAATGTGCTCGAAGATTCAAAACTGGGTCATTTCTCAAGCCAATGGAGATCGGCAAGAAAGCCAAATTCCAGAATTAGAGAGAAGAAAATTTTTGGTTGAAGGACAATCAAGTTCCTATCCACGACACTAGGGGCAAATTCAGGCCCAATTGGATAGGCTATAGCGATCCTGGTTTTTCCTGTCATGTATTGTGTTCCGGACTCGGGTCTAGTGGTTGTATGTTGTTGTCTTATTCTTGTTTCCATCCTTAAATTCTTTGTATTTGAGTTGTGGGATGTGTTGGTTGGATTTGGGACAGGTTGGTTGGGTGTTGAAATAGATGGTTGCTGTCTAGATTTTGGTTTCTTCGCTCGAGCGAGGGTTTTGTCGCTCGAGCGAGCCTTGGCTTTTAGTTCCTTCGCTCGAGCTAGGGTTCCTGCCCTTAAGCGAGCTTTGTGTGGCGTGTCTCTTCGCTCAAGCGAGCACTCTTGCGCTCGAGCATGCGTCTGCATCTTTGAAAAACCTGAAGGTTTGTATTCTTCACTCGAGCGAGGCTTTTGTCGCTCGAGCGAGCGAGCTCTATGTTTTGTGTTCCTTTGCTCGAGCGAGCACTCTTGTGCTCAAGCGTGCGTCTGGGTTGCAGACCTGAAGCTTTTCATTTTTCGCTCGAGCGATGCTTCTTGCGCTCGAGCGAGGTATTTGTTGTGTCTGGTCGCTCAAGTGACAAGTCCTTCGCTCGAGTGAGCCTCGCATATATCAGATTGTAGCATTAGTTTTCTTCTTCACTTTTGATCTCTTTTATCTCCAAACCCTAGATCTGACACACTCTCTCTCTAAAATATCCCTTCTCTCTACAGATGCTCTTGATCTAGAGTTCTCCTACCCTACTTCCTTTGTATAAAAGCTTGAGTTTTGCGTGGGCAACGTTTTGATCTGAAAAAGTGTTGATTTGGAGCACTTTTAAGTTTCTTTTTCTTCTCCTTTGGGCTCCTAACTTTGAGGTAGGGATAAACTACTCCTTCTTATGAGTTTTAACATAAATATTAGTCTTTTTGTATAAATAGTGAGATTTGGAAATTTTGGGAAGTTAGGGTTTGAAATTTGAAATGTTGAAAGAGGGGTTTTCCATGATTGGGTTCCATTGTGTATATGAGGTCTTGATAATGGAAATAGGTATGTAAAATGAAAGGAATTTGGCCTTGATTGCAAGTTTTGAGGAAGGAAGGAAGGATAATGTCCTAATTCGAGCTATATAAATTAATTGTGTAAATTATGAAATAGTGGGAAAATATGAAATTGGTTTGGAAATTATGAGATTGGGAAAACATAAGATTGAATGGTGTAGTTGGATTGATAAATCACTCACCGATGATAAATATAATAACTTATCTGTTTGGTAAATTTATTTATCTGTTTAGAAATAACTATTTTGGGCTATCGGTGGAAAATAGCCATGATTGTTGTAGAATTGCATGATGATTCGGTAAATTGAAACTAATCAATTGGAATATGTCATTGAATAGGACGGTTGGAATAACATATTGAATATGCGCATTAATTGATCATTGTATATGATAAAGTGTTTAAATACATTGTATATGTATCTTTGTTTGGGAGGAGATAGGGGTTGTACACCATATGTGGTTATATGCTTTAAATACATTGTATATGTATCTTTGTTTGGGAGGAGATAGGGGATGTATTCCATATGTGGTTACATGCTTTAATACATTGTATATGTATCTTGTTTGGGAGGAGATAGGGGATGGACTCCATTGATAATTAAGTTGGCCGGAGTGTCCAGGGTGAAAGTCCCGAAATCTTATAGATGGAAGTGTATGAATGAAATTTGTGATTGAAGTGTTGATAATGTGAGTTGTAGTCTCATGTCGAAATGTTTAGATATCAATAAGCCATGTCAATGAATTGTTTTGGATAAATAAATGGAAATGGATTGAAATACGGAAGTAAATATTGATTAGTTATGGAAAGGATGTAAGTTGGGTTACAAGTGTTAAACATTTATCGAATGCTAGTGTTTTAGTTATTTCTCATGTTTGGTTTAGCATATCTCTACTGGGCTTTGGCTCACCCTAGTGGGGACACCATTTTTTAGGTACATGGGACATGCCGCCGCTAAGGTCTTAGCTTGGAAGGTTTAGGAGTTGAAGATTCCATGTTTCGTTATTTTGTTTTGTTGATTAAATGTAAATTCAAGCCGAAGGCTTTGTATGTAAAGGTTTAGAACTCTTCTTTTGTTGTAACCAAGTTATTACTTGGAAAGATGTAAGCCCGCAGGGCATTCTGTTATGTAGTAAACATTTGGAACTTATATGAAGTATCCTTTGTAATATTAACTCTGATGTATGTATGGAAATATGATTTATCTACTATGTATATAGAATTGTTAGATGATGGGTTTTATGTATTATTTTGAGGGTGTTACATAGGCCCTTACATCATCAGAGACTATTTGGTGAGGAACAACAACCATTCTCGTGGATTTAGATAGCTTAGAGATCTTACAACTAATTAACATGGACAAGTTAAAATTTTTGTCCTTGAGAGGCTCGCTGGGCTGAGAACCTAGAAGGGAGACCTAGGCAAAAGTTAGAGTAAGAAAAAGAAAAAAAGAACCAAGAATAAAAAATAAAAAAAAGAAGAAAGAGAAATGAAAAGAAAAGAAAAAAAGCTCGCAAAGTTGAAAACCCGAAAGGGCGGCTTTGGCAAAAGTTAGAGCGCAAAAGAACAGTGTTAATATCCGAGTGCAGCTAAACCCAGGAACTACATGAGGCCTGATTCCCATCTTTGGGATACGTAGGCAACTTCATCCTGAAAGTTCGGCCCCAACCATTTTCACCATACTTGTCTTATCCATGTTAATTGGCTGATCCTTATTCAACTAGGCTATCCTATCTTCGTTAAAATTTGGTTATTCTATTCCATTAAAACATTCAGCTACAAGACAAATGAAGTTCGAATTTGAGGTTGTGCATCTCAATAGTTAATTCCACGTTGGTCGGCTAGTGGCCATTTGCAAAAACAGTTTTTGAGGATTTTTAGTGAATATGACTAAATTTTCTCAGAAATTATTCCATTTTCCCAAAATTAGACCATTTCTTAGACCCAAAAAAAGAAAAATTTTAGTGTTCACATCCCGACTTACATGATTTCAAAGCAGAAAGTCGAACAAGCATGTTAATCTAAACTCTCATGTTGGTCAAAATTGTTTCAGTAGAAAGCCGAAAACAAAAAAAAATATGGTCAAAATGATGAATTAGGGGCACAGTCGAGTCAGGTTTCCTATCTTTTCTCTATTGTTAGAAAACTCAGCAGAAAGGACACAACTAAAGCTAACAATAGGGGCCAGAAACTCTCTTCTCCTCCAACTAATGAAGTATTGAGCCAAGTGCAAAGCGCGAACAAGAAATAGAGTTGGACATTCTATTAATCATGTGGTTTAATTTTGATGATGTCTAAAATATTATTTAACGCAAAATATTATCTATTTAAAATATAGGTTATAATATATATTTGTTATAAATATTATTTAAATGGAAATATTTTGAAAATATCACTATTCACGTTTTGACAAAATTGATTGATTGGTTGGCTGGTCACTATTCACTTTTTGACAAATTTAAAATTGATTAATTGTATTATTTTGACAAAATTGATTGATTGGTTGTATTATTTTGAGAAATATGATATTGTGGAATTGTTTCTATTTTTGATATACTCACCTGGAATGATTGGTTATTTTTATTTGAGTGTATTTATAATCTCTTCAACAATTACAAAACTTTTAGAAAGGATATATATATATACACATTTGATATAATATAAAAAGAAATGGTTGCAAAGGTGCAGCATATTTCACATGTTGTAGCTACATCTTTATATAAATTAATGTGGACTTTGTAGGCACATTATTTTTACCTCAATTCTATATATATATATATATAAATATAAATATACAATGGTCAAAATCCACATGTTAGTAAGTTTGTTCAAATATCTAGCCACAATTTTTGACAAAAGAAAAGAGTGCCACATATTGGATTTATTGAAAACAAAGTAGATGCCTTTTGTTCTGTTAAGGAGCGTGCCTACATAATCCATGATGTCAGCAAGAAGTGTCCTACCTCCAATCGTTATATTTTTGTATATAAATAAAAGTGTTTTATGTAGAGAAAAATAAAGAACTTGAAGAGAAAAATCTGTGTGCTCCAAAATTTTGAGTGTATTGTATTCTGCTCTTTCACTTTCAGATCTAAGTGTAGTCTTTGTTCTTACACTTTCATATTTACTCTTTGTGAGAGAATTATTGTAAAAGAGGGTTGAGTACCTCTTATCCTTGGTTGTCACTTTGTAAAGGAATTTTGTAAAAATGGGGAATTTATTGTTGAGTGAGGCTCAATAGATAAAAATAAGACCTGTGCAAAATCCACAAGCTTAATGAAGCCTTGGTGGTGTATTAATTCATTTTGATAGTAAAGAAATTCTTAAAGAGGTTCTTTGGGGAGTGGACATAGGCCTGGTGTGCCGAACCACTATAAATCTCAGTGTTTGTTTTTCTCTTTTTATTTCTCTTACTTTTATATTGTGTTTATTATTGTTCTATTTTTTATTTGTTAAAATTCTAAATATTGTGTTTATTATTTTTTTTTAACATTATAAATTTTTTTAATAACCCAAGGGCTTAGGTTGCCTACCTGGGATAACAATTGGTATCAGAGTCTAGACTCTAATTTGTATGACTTAACCTTCTTAGAGTAGATCATGGCAACCCCTAGTTATTCTTACCTGAGGGATAAGCATCCAATAGGCCACCACTGTTTAGCGGCACAAATTTTAGCTATTAAAAAAGTAGGATGACCATATATGTTCAATCTAATGATTATGAATGCTGGAAAATTATTTACAATGGTTCAAAAATTCCTACCAAAACCGTAGATGGCCCTAAGGTACCAAAATCTAAAGATGAGTGGAATGAATCACATTCTAGAATGGCCCAAATTAATGTTAAAGCCACAAATATGTTGTACTACACCTTAGATACCAATAAGTTGAACAGAATTTCCACATGTAAAACCGCAAAAGAAATTTGGGATAAGCTTATAGTGTCTCATGAGGGAACCAAACAAGTTAAAGAATCTAGAGTCAGTTTGCTAGTCCATAATTATGAACTCTTTAAAATGAAGCTTGATGAAACTATTCCTCAAATGTTTACTCGCTTTATTGATATTATTAATGGTTTAACTTCTCTTGGCAAAATATATACTAATGCTGAAATTGTAAGAAAAGTGCTCAGGTCATTACCAAAAAGTTGGGAGACAAAAGTCATTACCATTACTGAAGCCAAGGATTTATCAAAACTAAGTCTAGATGAGTTAATAAGATCTCTCTTAACTCATAAGCTCATAATGCAAGAAGGAAAGGAAGAGGAGGACAGCAACAAGAAAAAATGAATAACCTTCAAATCTACCTCAAAACATCAAGAGGATTAGGCAGATGATTCAGATGATAATAAGGAAATGGCATTCATCAATAGGAAGTTCAAAAGGTTTGTGAAAAAGAAACAAGGCGTGCGAAAAAATTTCAGAAAAGACTTCAACAACAGGAATTTTCAAATGGGAGAAAATTACAAAAAATCTAAAGTTACCTGCTACGAATGCAACAAACCAGGACACTACAAATTAGAATGTTCGAAACTTAAGAAACAATTCAATAAGGACAAGAAGAAAGCCATGATTGCAGCATGGGGAGAAGATATCGATGAAAACAACTCAGAAACCGAAGTTTGCAAAAATGAGGTTGCTAACCTATGCTTAATGGCATTTGGAAACGAAGATGAGGTAAATGAAGAATCTTTTACGTTTAATGAATTACAATCAGCTTTTGATGAATTATATGTTGAATTTATGAAACTTAGTTTGAAAAGTAATTGTCAAAAGAAAGTAATTTCAAGTTTATCAAAAGAAAATGAATCCTTAACTTCCAAGAAAAATGCTTTAGAAAATGAAGCCATGAAAATAAAAAAAGGAAAATAATATTTTAACTCGAAAAGAGTCTTCAATTTCTGAGAAAAGATTAGCTATATTGCAAGAAGAAAATGAGTCTTTAAAAAAGAAGCAAATTGTTTTGAAAGAAAATATTGAAGACTTGAAAAATACTCTTTCCAAATTCACTTAAGGTAGAGAGACTTTAGATCAAATTCTTAAAAATCAAAATCGTACTTTTAGTAGAGCCAGAATTGGATATAAACCTTTTTCAAAAGTAAAAATTACCAAAAATGATTTTGTGTATGCATCTTCTAGTCACTCTCATTTCACTATAGACACCCCATTTTTGACCGTCCTCAAGACTTAGACATCATTGTTTGAACACTCGATGATCATCCATGCTCGTGTTCTTTTAGAGCGCCTGAAGTTTTTGGCAGAGTGCCTTGCCTTCAGACCTCTCGACTTGTTTGGTTTGTGCTTGGTTGTGCACCAAGGACTTGCATTTTTGCTTCTAGGGGAAGAGGGTTGCCTGCTGGCCAGCCCTACAACCTATCGGCTAGGCCTTGCTTCCATCGGCCATCAGTGGGGGCCGGTCGGCCTTGCTGATGGCTGGTCGGCCACAAGTTTTGGCCGAAGCCCTTTTTTCTGCTTTTGCAGATATTTTTGGTGCCATCTATTCTAACTGTTGAACACTAAGCTCATCCTCCATACACGTGTATGGAGGGATGAAGCAAGCTTTTTGCTTGCATCTCCTATATAAGGGGAGCTCCCTCCCCCTATTTGAGGGTTACAAAATTTCAGAGCTGAAATTTCCCTCTCTTTCTAGAATTCGCTCTCTCTCTCTCTCTCTTTCTATATTGTGCTATATTGAGCTTGAAAGTGTGTTTTCTTCACATATTTGCACACAACCCTCTTAGCCAAACATCTTGACCTTGGAACTGAGATTCCTTAAGACTTGTTTGGGCCTCCTAAAGCTAGTTTTTGGCTCATAAGTTGTCTTCTTGCTGTTGTGCTTCAAGGGTGAGCATATTCCCTTTTTAAGCTTATTTTTGTATACCATCTTAGCCACCTTTGCATGCCATTTTAGGCTTGGTTGTTAACTACAAAAAGCTCTATTTTTAAGTGTTAAAAATGTTGGTTTGAGTCCTTGTTGGGGTTAGGGGTGGTCTACCCTCTTTAGTTGCTTATTTGCTACGCTTTGTGTTATCATTTAAAGCCTTTAAAACAATCTTTTTTTGGCCTTTTAACCACTGAATTCTAGAGGAATTTTAGTGGTACAAACATGGTTTTGAGGTCCGAAATAGGAGGGGGTGGCCTCCTCTCCTTGTCTCTTGTTTGCTTGTGTAGATGGCCTAGTAGTTGAGCATGCTTTTCTACCATCTCATGGCTTGATCTTAGCATGTTTTTGCAACTTTCTTGACATGTTATAACTCTGTTTTTGGCTGGGTGGAGCACCTCTAGCTTGGTTCTTACACCATCTTAGCCACCTTTGCATGCTATTTTAGGCTTGGTTGTTAACTACAAAAAGCTCTATTTTTAAGTGTTAAAAATGTTGGTTTGATTCCTTGTTGGGGTTAGGAGTGGTCTACCCTCTTTAGTTGCTTATTTGCTACACTTTTGTACCACATTTTAAGGCTATTCAAACTATATCTTTTTGGCCTTTTAACCACTGAATTCTAGAAGAATTTTAGTGGTAGAAAGGTGGTTTTGAGGTCCCAAATAGGAGGGGGTGGTCCCCTCTCCTCTTGTCTTGCTTGCATGTGTTGATGGCCTACCAATGAACATGTGTTTCGACTTCCTTGTGGCTTTGTTCAAGCATGCTGTTGTGACTTTTTAGACCTGCCATGACTCTTTTTTTGGCTTGTTTGATCATTGGTTGCTTGCTCTTTGCACTTGTAGTGTAACCTTGCTCACTAGCTTCGCATGCTTGCTACTTTAGCCCATCATTCTAGCTTAGTTTTGCTATACTCTAGCATGCTTTTACTCATGTTTTAACATGCTTTAACTCTTTATTTTGGTCATACTCTCATATGTATCGCTCTTTCAATGCTTTTGAGAAGTTGAGCCTCGTGCCTTGCTTGTAAGCCAATACGTGAGCATATCTTTCTTGCCATCTATGCTGCAAGTCTAGCATGTTTTTGCTACTATTTCGACCTGCCTTAGGTCTGTTTTGAATGGTCAAGGTCATTTGAGCATTGCTTAGTATGGTTGTAGTGTAAAGGGCCTTAACTAGCTTTGAGTTTTGAGGCCTTTAACATGTTATGCATGTGATGTTTGCATGGTATGGCACCATTTGGCATGTAATTTTAGTGCATATAGTGTGGTCACACTCTCATATACTTCATTTCTTCATAGCTTTTGAGGGTTGTGTATTATGCCTTGCTTATAGGCCAACATGTGTGTATGTTCTTCTAGTATTTTGAGCTTCCATTTCAGCATGTTTAGGCCATTATTTTGGCATGATTGAGCTCTGCCCAGGGTTGGTTTGGACATTTGTGCTATGTATTGCATGCCTCTTGTGTATTGCTCTTTACTAGCTTTGATGTTTTTGGTCCTCAACATGCCATGTTTGCATTGCTTGCATGCTTTAAGGTCTTTAGCAGGCCATTTCAGCACTAAACTTCTGCCACCTCCCTCATTTCTTCATTCTTCCATTTCATTTGAGGGTTGTTTGGCCTTGAGTTTGTGTTTGAGCTTGGGATTGAGGCTCGTGCTTAAATGGCTTTAACCCTTTTTTGAGGGTTCCTCCTAGTCAAAGGCATGGTCTCTCCTATGCCATCGGTGGAGGATGGCATTGTAGTGTTGAAAAATATCGTGTATGTATTACACTTGTGTTATTATGCATTCTAGTATGTTGAGATGGTTAGGAATGTGCTTGTGCTTCGAATGAGAGGTACCATTACCTTGCAGCTAGTGCCTGGAGAATTGGCCACACTTAGAATGAGAGGTACCAGTACCTTCCAGCAAGCGCCTGGAGAACTTGGCAGAGGTGTATCCTTGGCTTGATATTTTGTTATGGAAAAGTGTATCCTTGGCTTACCGTGCTTATGGTAGGTAGAGCATAACTTATTTATAATTATTGTCTTAGTGTATCTAGGTATGTTATGGGTTATGATGGATATGGTTATGGAATGCCAAGTTGCCTCATTTGTTGATTAGATAGTTGTTAGTTGCTTATTGTTTCCTTTTGTACTAAAGGTATACATGTATAGATATGAATGTGTTGAAAACGGACGTAAGTACTGTATTGAGATTGTGAATAATGTGAAGGACATCGGATACTTGTGAACATGTTTTGAAAAGGCAAATCAAGTGTAAGTCCGGAAGGTAAGAGAAAACATAATGGGCTTGATGGAATTGTTTTTCAAGAAATTGTCATTGTCATATGAATTTGGAAAAAGGGTAACAAGAAGAAATAAAAGAAGAAAGAAAAGTGAAATGTTTACGTCATAGAATGAAATGAATGATTTTGAGAAAAGGTCTTACATACGTATATTTATGTATAAACCATCACATTATTTATACAGTATGAGACTAAGCATTCATGATCATAGCTATCTGTAAGTTGCTATTGTTTAGGCTCATGTTGAGATTCCTACTGGACTTTATGTTCATCCCACGTTGCTAATTTTTTTCAGGTGAACATAAAAAAGTGTTTCAAGGTCATGGATCTTCTTTACCTATTGGCCACCGGGCCTTTTTATTTGCAGGCGGAATGCCATTGATATAAAAGGGTTCAACCATTTCTTTTCTTTTAAAGATGTAATCCTACGGACAATTTATTTAGTTATGCTCATGTTGCATTTAAATTGTGTTAGGATGAGAGAATCTTTATTTATTCTTCCTCGTTGATGGAAAGAGTTTCCGCATGTTATCTCTAAAATTGAATTAACTAAATGATTCTGGTAATGGATTCCGAGCAATAAAAAGTGGGGCGTGACAAAAATAATATGAGCTCAAATACTAAATAAGAAGTGTGTAAACAATAACAAAATATCACTTGAATATTGTAACACTGTAGATGTCCCCGAACGTCCTGGGAGGAAATCCCGTTCTGTTCATTTGTGCTCACTACAGTTCAGACTCAAATTGTCACCGTTCTTAATCTGATCTCACAATGTGTGATGTGAGATTGATAAATCACCAAAGAGTCCAAATCCGACAAATCGTTTTGAAAAACAGATTTTTAGAAAGAAGTGCCACCTCCGTGCTACAGTTCGGACTCCAAATTGTCACGGTTCTTAATACGATCTCATAATGTGCAATGTGAGATTGATAAAATCACCAAAGAGTCCAAATCCGAAAAATCGTTTTGGAAAACTGATTTTTAAGAAAGAAGTGTCAAACATGGACTGCTTTGCCAGATACAGAGTCGCCACCTAAATGTTTTATTTTGGGGGGAATTTAGGAAACCCTGACTCGTTGCCTAAGGCCACGTGTCCGTCATCACCAAAGTTGTCTCGGCTCGGGAACTTGGGTACGATTGGAGGAGGTCAGCTATGATCACCCCCGCTCGTCCGATCACAGATCGGCCACTACTAAACATGATATTTTGTTTTGAAAACACATGTGTTCTTATTCCAGTTTAATTAGCTAGAATTTACTATGTGATGTGCACAACACACAAGTATAGACTAGATCGCCTAATTTGGAAAAAAAAAGGCATCGCATATCCGTTTGTTTGGAAATGGTTTTGAAGTTTGCTACTCGGAAGTAGGCTAAAACACTGATTTCAATGAATTGTCCCAATTCAAGCAATCCAACCTTCACCCATAGGCATTCAGGCAGTTATGTCACATAAGCAATTAGCCTCATGGCAAGCATGCTATCATGGCAAAACTCACACACATGCAAGATGTTAAAGCATAAACACTCACAGTGTACTCCGAGCCAGAACAAAGAGCATGTCAGCAATCAATGTATGATCCAAGTCCATGTTAAGATGGCTAATGCACCGCATGCAAAGTGCAACTAGAATAGGCTCGGCTAATCTGAGAATGGCATGTGAAATGCGACAACTCGATACACGTATTCAAGTTGGAATTGAAATACTATGCAGTTAGCATGATGCGCCGAGCCCGGTGCATGCAATACAGATGAATGATGCAAACATGCATAGCATAAGGTATGCTAAATCTAATATGCCCTAAACTAACCATCATAAGCAGTTAAATAAAAAGGAGAAAGAAGTGGGGGCTGGAAGACATGCATCACACACACGCACGGTTATTACACAATTGCGCCCTCTTGAGGGAGGGACCGAAAGAATAATACAAATTAATTAATTAACTAACAAACTAATTAAATATTAGATAATACTTGATTAATTAAATGAATTAATTAAGCTAAGAAAGCAGTAAAGAGGCCTTGGGAAGACGGATAAATGCGTGCATGCTCGGCTCTGCTCGGAAATCCATCACCATACTTATGCTGCCTCTGTTTACACTGCTTTGCACCTGTGAACACTGCACAAGTCTCAAAGTTGCTTCTGAACTACTCCTTGAGGGTTGTGGGAGGTCACCGACCAAGAGATAAGGCCACCGGTCATGGGGAACTGGTCATCGACCATTTGTGATAATCTCGGCCAACAATTCATGGCCGGCCGGCATTGAAGATGGCCGACCGGCCATCTCTTCCTGCAGAATGCTGTTTTGCTGTAGCAAAGGACAAACAGAGCATGGTGTAGACACCCCATTTTTGACCGTCCTCAAGGCTTGGACGTCACCGTTTGAACACTCGGTGATCATCCATGTTCGTGTTCGTCTTGAGTTCTCGGAGGTCTTAGCCACGCGCCTTGCCTCAAGACCTCTCGACTCGACCGTTCTGTGCTTGGTTTTGCACCAAACACTTGTTGTTTTGCTTCAGAGGATAGATGAAGGCTTGCTAGCCATCCCCACACCTCACCGGCCTTGGCTTGAGGTCACCGGCCCTGTTTTGTTGCCACCGGTCGTTGGTGATGGCCGGTCGGCACTATTTACGCTCGTTCGACCATTGATTTGGTCAATTTGTCATTTTTGGCTGGCCGATCACTGCTCATTTGCTTTTGGCAGATATTTTATGCCAGTTGTGATAGCTGGCATCCACATTAGCCCCCCTCCATACACGTGTATGAAGGATTTGCACCCTTTGCACCCTTTTGTTCTAAGCTTCTTGAAGAATCTTGCACCCTTTGCTCAAGCTTCTTGAGGAAGCTTGGACCTTTGTCTTAGCTTCCTCAAGAAGCTTGGACCTTTGACTTAGTTTCCCTTAGAAGCTTGACCCCCTTGACCCTTTTGCCTTAGCTTCTCCAAGAAGCTTAGGCCTTTCCCTTGCTCTATAAAAGGAGGACTCTCTTCTCCTTTGAAGAGGTTGTTGTAGGTTCAGCAAATTAGAGATATATATGATATATATATCACTCTGTCTTCATCTCACTCTCTCTCTACATTTGTGTGTGTTAGGGTGTCCAAAAGTGAGTTTTGTTCTTAGTTTTGCACTAAGACACCTAGTGTTACACCATAACCTGGTTGCTGAGGTGCCAAAGGGTTGTTCTTGAAGTTCTTGAGTGGATTTAAGCTTGGAAAGGCTGCTGGAGCTCCATTCTTGAAGAGGTCTTCAAGGGTAAGAACTTTACCCCTTTATTCCCCATTTTTGCACAAGCTTTTGACCTATCTTGCATCTATTTTTAAGCTTAGTGTATAACTGAAAAAAGTTCTATTTTTGTGAGTTTTAGAACTTTGTTTAAGGTCTCCTTGAGGTTTGGGGTTGTTTCCCCCCTAGTTTAAGGCCTTGTTAGGCCTTGTTTAAGGCCATCTATTTTGGCCATTGTTGTGGCCTTTGCAAGACCTCTCTACCACTGAAATCTAGAGGATTTTTAGTGGTGAGGAGGTAGTTTTGGTGTCCTAAATGGGAGAGGGTCATCCCCTCTCCATGTTGCCTTTGATGCTTGCACAAATGGCTTGTGTTATAGCTTGCATGCTTAGCTTTGTTTAGCTTCATTTCAGCTGGTATTTGTGCTTATTTTGTCATGATATAGCACTGTTTTTACTTGGTTTAGACACACCATGCATGCTTTGCATACTTGTCTTGTAATGCCATGAAATTGCCTTAACATGCTTTGTGCTTTGAGCCTTGTTTTTAGCATGATTTTGGCTCAGCTTTGTGAAGCTTTTATGCATGTTTTGATGTGCTTGAGGTCTGATTTTGGTCATTTGGTTCATCCATGACTTGCTTTGTATAGCTACCATGCAATCTCCCATGTAGGCCTTGAATGTTGGCCCCTCTAGCATGCTCTTCTTGCATCATTTCAGTGGTTTGGCACCACTTATCATGTCATTTCAGTCCATATAGCATGCTTGAATACTTGCATTTATGGCTTCTTTGATGCTTCAAAATGTTTTTGTTTTATGCTCCATATTTGGGTCATTATGCATGCCTTTAGGCTTAGGCCATTTAGATGCCATCTAAGTGGGTTTTGGGGCTCATTTTGGGCAAGTTGTAACTCTGTTTTTCATTGCATAATCCATGCCGTGTTTGGTTGAGATAGTTGTAATGGAATGCTCCCTTTTGTGGCTTTGAATGCCCTTTGTTTTGGGCCCATCTCTTAGTGCTCTAGCCTTGTTTTGGTGTCCTTTGGGACTGTTTTGGCCATTTTGGATCTTTGGGGCTTGGTTGACATGGCCATGGTGTAAGACCTCGCTAGTTTTGAGCTTTAAGTCCATTAACATGCAATGTTTGGCTTGATTAGTTGATTTGGCATTATCTTTCATGTGATTTCAGAGCTTAATATGTTGGTAATGTATCCATGTTTGTTCCTTTTAAGTGTGCTTGAAAGTTGCTTCTTTGTGCTTAAGTGTTGGACCATGTTTGCATGCATGTTTGTATGTAAATTTGCCCTCATTTCCATAGCATTTTTGGCTACTTATTTAAACATGGCTGAGGCTTGTCCATATTAGTCTAAGTCCATCTTCTGCATGTTGCTCAAATGTTGTTACATTGCTTCATGTTTGCATGCTTTGGTTGCATCACGTCTTGCATGCTCATTTGTGTGAATATTGTCACATGCTTGCATGTTTGCATGCGTGCTTGCATTTTCATGTTGCATACTTAGCTCGCATGCTTAGGTTGCATTTGGCAGGTATGCCTTGCCTCTTGAATTGATTATGATACAGGTTGTGCCCATTGTGTGTTTATGTGCATTACACTTGACATTAAAATGCATACTTGACTTCTTGGACCATCACGCATTGAAATGCACGATTGGTGGTCCGAGGGTCGAGTACCAAACTCCCTTGAGTCCACAACATGATGGGGAGGTTGGTTGTGCAAACATTTTCTTGAAATGCATTGCCATGCTTTGTCTACACTCTGCTGCTGTCAAAACAGGGTTCTGTAGGAATGGATGGCCGACCGACCACATTTAGTGCCGATCGACCAACAATGGATGGTCGAGAGCTCAATGGATGGTCGATGACCACTTTACCATGGCCGGTGGTGTTTCCTCTTGGCCGGTGACCTTCCACAGTGATCAGGGAGTTATTGTGAAGCATTCTTGGGACTTGTGAAGTTTTCAGAGATGCAGAGCAGTGTAAACAGAGGTAGCTTGTGCGTGGTGGTGGATTTCTGAGCGGAGCCGAGCACGCATGCATTGGACCCTCTTCCCGAGGCTGTTTTACCACTTTATTAGCTTAGTTAATTTGCTTAACTAATTAAGTGGTCTGTACTTATTTAATTAGCTTGATTAGTTAGTTAAATTTGTATTATTCTTTTGGACCCTCCGAGCGAGGGCGAATTTGTAATAAGCGTGCGTGTGTGTGATGCATGTCTTCCAACCCCCACTTCTTTCTCCCTTTAACTTAAACTTACCTGCTTTTCATGGTTAGTATTAGAACATATTTGATTTAGCATACTTTATGCTATGCATGCGTGTATCCATTCATTTGTATTGCATGCATTAGGCTCAGTGCATCATACTAACTGCATATTATTTCAAATCTAACTTGAATACATGTTATCTGTTGCATTTCACATGCCATCTGTAGATTAGTTGAGCCTACTCTAGCTGCATTTTGCCTGCGATGCATTAGCCATCTTAACATGGACTCGGATCATATATTTGATTACTAACATGTTCCTTGTTTGGCTTGGAGTACTAGGTGAGTGTTTATGCTTCAGCATCTTGCATGAGTGTGAATGTTAACATGAAAGCATGCTTGCCATAAGGCTAACTGATTAGTTGATTTACTACCTGAATACTTGTGGGTGAAGGTTGGATTGCTTGAGTTGGAATAACTCGTTGAAATCCGTGTTTTAGCCTACTTGCGAGTAGCAAATTTCAAACCATTTTTCAAACGAGCGGATATGCAATGCTTTGTTCCAAATTAGGCGATCTAGTCTATACTTTTGTGTTGTGCGCATCACATAGTAAGATTAGCTAGTTAACCGGATTAAGAATGCATAATGTTTTCAAAACTAGATATCATGGTTAGTAGAGGTCGATCTTTGATCGGGCGAACGGGGGTGCTCATAGCTGACCTTCCCCAATCGTACCCAAGTTCCCGAGCCAATGCAACTTTGGTGATGACGGATACGTGGCCTTAGGCAACGAGTCAGGGTTTCATAAATTCCCCTGAAATAAAATATTTAGGTTGCGACACTGTATCTGGCAAAGCAGTCCATGTTTGGCACTACTTTACAGAAACCTGCTTTCCAAAACGATTTGCCGGATTTGGACTCTTTGATGACTCATTGGTCTTGCATTACACTCTGCGAGATTAGATACAGGACCGTGACTTTGAGTCCTGAACTGTAGTGAGCCCAAATGAACATAACGGGATTCCCTCCCAGGACGTTCGCGGACGTCTACACATGGCAATGCATTTTCAAAGCAATGTTTGCACCACCACCCTCCCCATCATGTCATGAGCTCAAGGGAGTATGGCTTTCGACTCTCGGGCCATCAATCACGCATTTCAATGCATGATGGCGAAAGGTGTCGAGTGTGGAATTTGATATCAAATGAAATGCACACAAACACACAATAGATCCGAACCTCTATCATGATTGATCAAGAGGCAATGGATGCAAATATGCAAGCAAAACTAATGCAACATGATCATATTAATGACAATGCCATACAAGGCTAATGGTAACAAGCATGCCAAATGCAATGCAACCTAGACAAGCATGCAAAATGCAACATGGACATTTCAAGCATGCAAGGCAAACATGTAACAACATGTAAAGGGACAAGATATGCAAACATGCAAAGCTATTCAACAAAGCATGCCAAATGCAATACCACTTAAACATGCAACAACATGTTAAAAGGCCAAGTATGTAACAACATGCAAGGCAAGCGTGTGACAACGTGCAAAGGATGGACTTAAACCGATATGGAAAGCTCTCAAATAGGTCCAAATCAGTGGCCAAAGTCAAGAATTGGAGGCATGAAAATGCAAAACAATCATGCACATGCGAGTGGTCCAACACTTAGGCAACCATGCATAATCCTCAAGCATGAGCAAGATGTGATAAATATGAGAATATGACAATGCATTAAGCTCTGAAAATATGTGAGGAATGATGCCAAATCAACCAAATAAGGCAAGCAAAGCATGCAAGAAGGTCCAAGGCCTAAGGCTAACCAAAGGGCTCAAACCATGGCTATACAAAGCAAGCCCCAAAGGGCCAAAGGGACTCAAAACAGTCCCAATGCAGGTCAAGGCAAGGCCAAAAACACACTTAGATGGCATCCAAATGGCCTAAGCATGGAAGCATACGCAATGATCCACTCATGAAGCATAACAGACAAACTGTCCAAAGCATGGAATAGGTGATAAATGCAAGTATTTGAACATACTATATGGACTGAAATAACATAACAAGTGATGCCAAACCACTGAAATGGCCCAAGTAAAACATCTCAAAGGATTCAATACTCAAAGCCTATAAGCTAGATTACATGGTGGCTGTACAAAGAAAGTCATGAACGACCAAAACAACCAAAATAACCAAAATCAGAGCTTTAGCATGTTAAAACAAAGCTAGAAGCTTCATGAGGTTGAGCCAAAATCATGCTAAAAAGACATGTCACAACATGGTGCATGTTAAGGCAAATCATGGGATTGCAAAGCAAGTATATAAAGCATGCATGGTATGTCTAAACCAAGTCAAAATAGTGCTACATCCTAGAAAAACAAAGCCCAATATATACTGAAATGAAGCTAAAACAAGCTAGGCATACTAGCCACCAACATAAGCCATTAATGCAAGCATTCAAGACAACAAGGAGAGGGGATGACCCTCTCCTATTTAAGACCTCAAAACCACCTCTCCACCACTGAAAATCCTTTGGATTTCAGTGGTAGAGAGGCCATGCAAAGCTAATAACAAAGGCCAAAATTTATGGCCTAAAACAAGGCCTAAGAAAGCCTTAGAGGAGGGAAACAACCCCAAACCTCAAAATGACCTTAAAAAAACTTCTAAAACACACAAAATCAGAACTTTTATCAGTTATAGTCGAAGCTTAAAACAATAAGCAAGAAGGACTAAAAGCCTAAACCCAAATGGGGTATCTAAAGCAAGAAACTCACCCTTGTAGAAACTCTTCAAGAACAAAGCTCCAGCAGGTTTCTCTGATCAAAATCAACTCAAGAACCCTAACAACAACCCTCTAATGCCTCAGCAACCCAAGGATGGTGTAATGCTAGGTGTTTAAGTGCAAAAGTAAGACAAAAACTCACTTTAAGGCACAAAATAGGATCAAACAAGGGAGTATAGATACAAAACTATATCTCACTCTCTAACCCTAATTTTTCTGAACCCTGGAGGAGGGAGGATGAGCTCCCACTTTATAGAGGTTCAAATTGCAAAGCTTCTAAGAGAAGCTAAGCCAAGAGGCCAATCCCTCCATACACGTGTATGGAGGGGGCGAATTATGCGTGCCAGCTAATCCAGCTGGCATAAAATATCTGCATAAAGAAGATGAACATGGTTCGGCCAGCAAAAATGGCCGATTGACCAGCAAAGGTGGCCGACCGACCAACAAAAGTGCCGACCGGCTAATACAATTGGCCGATGGAAATAGATCATGGCCGATGGCCTCAATCCTTGGCCGGTGGGTTGAGGGGATGGCACTACAAGAAATTGCATTTTTCGCAACGCAACAAAATATGTTGCTAAAAGGGAAAATTCATTGGCAAAGAGTTTTGCCGACACATAAAGCTACGTTGGCAACCCGTAGGCAAAAGTGAGTTGGCGAAAGTTATTGCCGACGAAATTATGATTGCGTTGGTAAAAGTAATGCCTTTAGTGACGAACATAGTCATCGCTAAAAGCCTCCATCCATCGTTGGCAATTTACCTTGCGTTGGTAAAAGTCATTCAAATATGATGATTGTGTGGCACTTTTCGCGACACAAATTTGCATGGGCAAAAAATATACTTTTAGCAACAACATATGCGTCGGCAAAAGTAAACTTTTGGCGACACATTTACGTCGGTAAATGTTGCCATTTGCCAACGATTTGTTTGTCGATAAAGCTTCAAGCTTTACTTTTGGCACGCAAATTGGTATTTGGCAAAAATACACTTCTACCAACACAATATGAGTGGGGAAAGTAACTTTTAGTGACACATTTACGTCGGTAAATGTTGCCATTTGCCAACGATTTGGTTGTCGATAAAGCTTTAGTTTTGGCAACGACAAATTGGGCATTGGCAAAAATACACTTTTAGCAACACAATATGAGTGGGCAAAAATAAACTTTTAGCTACACATTGCCGACAAGTTTTTGTCGAGAAACTTCACTTTTTAACACTGACAAATTTGCAACGGGAAAAAATAATGAAATCATTTATAATTTTTAAAAGATTTACAGCTTTACAGAGCATCCCTCAGGAACCACTATAACAAACTAATA
>NW_021024612.1:2712423-2728297 GCF_004153795.1 Camellia sinensis
CTCCTCTCGTACCCAAGTTCCTGAGCCGAGGCAACTTTGGTGATGATGGACACGTGGCCTTAGGCACGAGTCAAGGTTTCCTAAATTCCCCCAAAATGAAATATTTAGGTGGCGACTCTGTATCAGGCAAAGCAGTCCATGTTTGGCACTTCTTTCTAAAAAATCAGTTTTCCAAAACGATTTGCCGTATTTGGACTCTTTGGTGATTTATCAGTCTTGCATTGCACTTTGCAATATCAGATTAAGAACCGTGACATTTGAGTCCGAACTGTAGTGAGCCGAAATGAACAAAACGGGGGATTTCCCCCGGGACGTTCGGGGACGTCTACAGTTTCTGGCAACTCTGCTGGGGAGTTAGAGAACTTGACTCGAACTCATGATATCTTGTTTTGACTACACTTATGTGTTTCTTTGCATTGCAATTGCATTGCTGTGCCTAGGACACCGTGTTTGCCATCTGCTATTCCTGAACGGTTTGCCGGAGACTCACTTCAAGAAGCGCGTCATAAGGCTGACTGGTTACGGGCTCTGCCACGATGGGAACACAAACCTTGATTTTCACCGGGGCACCCTTTTTGACCATTCGACCTAGTGCATATTCGGAATCCATAGTGACCATTCCAAGCTAGGACAGGTTGCTTACCCGATTATAGATTGTTTGAAACCGTTGTGTGCGTAGTGAAACCCTAGCTCCTGACAAAATAGGATAGGAAAACCCTATCCCAACATAGGGGTGTTTTGGCTCTCATTTGCTTGCTATGTGCATTTAGAGTGTGTCTCGATAGGAATGCACATATCAGTTTGCAAGTCTGGGTATCAGGCCTGCAAGCATCAGTATTTTGGGAGAATCAGTTTACAGGCAGAATTTTGGGCAAAATTCAGTAGAGAGTGCAGTTATTCAGCTATGCTCGTATCTGTTCCAGTGAAATTGGGCTGAGATGCTGCTTGTTTTCTCTTTTGCTAGGTAGTCTTGGGAACTGTAGCTTCAGAAGGTTCTGATATTCCCCGAGGTTCATTGGATTTGTGCTGATATACTTTCATAGGTCAGAGATTCAGTTCTAGAGCAACCAGTGTTTCCTTCGTCAGTGGTAAGGCGAGAAAAGGCCAGTCAGGCACAGATCACCAGTTCAGCAGTTATGAGATCAGTGGTCCTTATCCACCCCACCAGTGAACAGTCAGACTGAGGTCTCAATTTGTACCACAGAGATAGAAATACCGGTCAGTCAGCCAGAATAGCAGAACTTGGCAGGGATGGAGGAAATGATGTGTCAACTCCAAGAAAGTATGAAACTCATACAGCAGGACGCAGTCCGCCAAGCAGAATTTGCCAAACAACAGGCTGCAATCATGGCCCAGGAGGCAGAGCTAATCACCAGGTTGCAACAGCAAAACGGAGCATCTGCTTCGCATCAAGCTCCTCCACCACCAGGGGTTCCGACACCCGGGGAAACACCAAATGTCCAGGAAGGTACGGACATTCCGACAGGGCCGGCTCTGCCCCCAATCCTACCCCAGCTATCCAAAACACCTACCAATCTACCGAACTCTCCTTTCGAATTCAAGGTAGACCCCACGGCATTAAAATTGAACAAGCTTGAAAAGCTGTTCAAGAAATCCCTCGGAGTGAAGTCCATCCCGGACATCGAGGATGGGTATACTGACGCAGCCATGACGCTGTCGGACAGATTTAAGATGTCGCATATTGATCGATTTGATTGATCTGGGGATCCCATGGTGCACTTGCGGCTGTTTTCAGACATATTAAGGCCGATGGGCCTCACCATACTACAGAAGCTTTCTTTATTCGGCCGAACCTTGTCAGGTGTAGCGGTCATCTGGTATGCAAAATTGGAAGACGATGTCAAGAGGAATTGGGATGAGATGGCCTAGGCTTTCGTCGTTCATTACTCCTATAATACACAGATCGAGATTACAACCCGTGATCTTGAGAAGACTAGGCAGGAGCCTAAGGAGAGCTTTTCTGACTTTGTGACCCGGTGGAGGGCCAAGGCCTCAATGATGACCATTAGGCCAACTGACAAATATCAGATTCGGATGGTTGTGCGCAACCTCCAACCCAAGCTCATACAGAAGATGATCGTTCTCCCCTTCCCTACCTTTTTAGATTTGCATGAGATATGAGCACAGATCGAGGATGCTTTGAAACAAGGCCTGATTGACAATGACAGAGAGTAGCCCAGGAGGGCATTTTCCCGCAGTTCGAATGCGACCACCAGTGGTGATGCATCTGCAAGATCTTCTGAAGTTGGAATGGTCACCACCAAAATAGCCACCCCCTTTGTTGGTACATCCAATCGAAACCCCCGAACCTCAGACTATCTACCCCGGGGCAAGAGGATTTTCACCCTCTTTATATGCCTTTATCTAAAGCTCTGGGGGTCCTACTCAGGAAAGGACATCTGAAACTGTTAGAACAACGGCCTCTACTAGATTCTCTCCCTCCAAAGCATGACCCAACTAAGTACTGTGCTTTCCATCAACAAACCGGTCATGACACCGACAGTTGCGTCCGTCTCCGCTACGAGATATAAAATTTGATTGACAACAGGGTCATCCCCGCACCAGGTCCTGCAAAGTCTATCGACGCTTGATCAGTGAACTTGTGGGGGATAATGTGATGTGATCGAGGGATGAACCACCTGCGGGTGGCGCTCAGTTTACTCCGGATGTGGCATATGGCACGCACTATTTTGAGCATTTTACGAATGCTAGTTTTTGTGCTTTCTGACTTCGGTATTGGGTCAGTCTTGTCGTTTTGTATTAAGTCAGTTTTTTTCATACTAAGTCAGTAGGGTCTGTCTGGTTGTATCGAGTCAGTCCTGTTGTACAAAGGTCGGGTGATTCCGGGGGTGTTACCTCGGGCATCACCATTTTGTTTTGCATTTGTCTTTTTGTTTTCTTTTGAGTCTGTTTTTGCCTTGGAGCCAGTAATGCCAACAGAGTTGAATGAACAACAGTGATTTTCACAGTCTTGTGTTTGCTTCTGCCTTGCACCAGTTTGTGCCAGAGGATTTGAATGAAATGACAGTGCTTTTCACTTGCTTTTCTGTGCCTTAAAGTCATTACATTTGACCAAAGTTTTTTAAAACTTTTTGAATAACGTATTGAAAACGAAGAGGAAGGAATTCCTCGGGTTTTGCAAAACTTGATCAATTGAGAGAAAGAGAGGCATGCTAAGCCCTTAATGAATGAGATCATATTTGTTAATCTGAATATTGAGAAGGATCCTGGCTTGATCTAGATTGGTCCTACACTGTCTTCCGCGTGAGCGATTAGTCGCTTTCTTAAAAGATTTCAAAAACATGTTTTACGCCATCTTGCGAAGACCTGTGTAGAATCGCTCTTGAGATTGTGCAGCTTAGGATCATTCTCAGCCTTGAGACTCGACCCATTTTGCTTTCAAAACCTTGAACTTGGATTCAGAATGTTCAAAGGTCAATCGCGATGTGAGGCCTGTGTGGCTAGATTTGAAGCAGCGCTCGAACAAGAGGCAAGGAAGTCAGATCAAAGAAGATCAGATGTTGTCAAAAGAAGCTTGCGAAGCTAGATCAGAAGCAACCCTCGAACTAGGGGCAAAAGAATTTCAAATGTATTTGAAGAGCTAAAAATTGGGACATTTCTCAAGCCAATGAAGATCGGCGAGAATGCCAAATCCCAAAAGGGAGGAAAGAAGAAAGTATTGCTGAAGGATAACAGAGTTCCTATCCACAACACTAGGGGCAAATTCTGCCCCCCATTGGATGAACTCCTACATCGTCAGCGAACAACAACCATTCTCCTGGATTCAGATGACTTCAGGATCTCAAAACCATTTGACATGGACAAAGCTACACTTTTACCCTTGAGAGGCTCGCTGGGCCGAAAACCCGGAAGGGCGGCCCAGGCAAAAGTTAGAGCAAGAAAAAAGAGAAAAAGAACAAAAAAAAAAGAAAAATGCAAAGAATGAAAAAATGAAAAAAAAAAAGAAAAGATGAAAAAAAAGAAGAGAAAAGAATGCAAAGAAAAGAAAAACATAGCTCGCAAGGTTGAAAACCCAGAAGGGCAGCCTTGGCAAAAGTTAGAGCGTAAAAGGTGAGGGTTAATACATGAGTGTACCTAAACCCCGAACTACGTAAGGCTCCATGTTTGGGATACGTAGGCAACTTCATTCTGATGTCCAGCCATAAACACTTTCAAATCAACTGTGTCCATGTAACGGTTTTGATCATCTTTCGCTTTCTCTGAATCCGAGAGTTCGGTTACGATCATCACTATGAGAACTATTTACAATATGTTGCGGCGCTATCCAGACAAGGGGCAACTTTCCGTTGCCATTAGTTGCTATTCAATCAAATGGCAACTTTCCGTTGCCATGCAGTGTCCTTCAGATAAGGGGTAGATTTTCCATTGTTATGGATCCGAGGTTGTGTATCTCAAGAGTAAGTTTTGTGTTGGTCGAGCAGTGACCATTTGCAAAAATAGTTTTTGAGATTTTTTAATGAGGTTGACAAATTCTCTCAAAAATTATTGCATATTTCCAAAACTGGACCCTTTCTTGGACCCAAAAAAGGAAAATTTTCAGTGCTCATAGCCTGACTCGCATGATTTTAAATCAGAAAATCGAACTAGTGTGTTAATCTAACTCTCACATTGGCCAAAATTGTTTTAGTGGAAAGCAAAAAACAAAAAAATGGTCAAAATAATGAACTAGGGGCATAGTTGAGTCAGACGTTCTGTCTTTTCCCCATTGTCAACATACTTGCCAGAAAGGGCATCTTGTTTGCCTGAAAAGGGCACCACTGAAGCTAACAGCAAAGGACTGAAAGCTCTCTCATCCTCCAAGCAACGAGGTATCAAGCCATGTGCGAAGCACAATTTGGAATGGATCAGGATATTCCACTTCCTTATCTGGAGAAATCTGCTCACATCCAAACTGGCCAAGGGCATCATCAACCAATGTCAATTGCAGATCTGATGCACATCCAGCCGTATCACAACCCCCCTGTGGGAGAAGTTCACTGTTGTGAGCAGAAGAAAGAGAATCTAGCAGAATGCTAGGGGCAAAAGCCTACAAATTCTTACTAATCCATCGACCACCCAAGGGGGGGATAAAACAAATGAGAGATTGAAGAATAGAGAGATGTGCGCTGAGAGGAAAAGTGAGAAAAGGGTTTTGAGAGAAAAACCGAGCTTGAGGGCCGAGTAATGAGAGAATCATAATTGAGAAAAGGGTGGGAAATAATACCCATAGAAACTGGCTCCTCGCGTATTGAGAGGTCTCTCGTCTTTGTAACATGTCTGTGTGTCGTGTCTTGTGTTTTGTTGTTTGTCTCGATTCTTGTTTTGAGTCGTTTCGGATGTCAATAGATGTGTTTAGGTTGTTTACCTTTTGTTTTTCTTTGTTGAGTCGTGGTGTGCTGTGTTCAGTCATGGGCTCAATACCCGGTCAAAAACTCATCCCTCAATTTCAAAATAATTTGTTTTGTGTTCAGAGTGCTGTACCATTCTCCACATCTGTGCAAAACATGATTTGTTCTTTCAAAAAAATCACAGGGTTCAACCCAGGTCATATGAGAACAGTAAAATCAGGACCTATCTGAAGCTATGTGGATTCTAGACTGCAAAGCCAAAGAAAATAGGGAAAATTTGGAGCATCTTAGCATGTTTCAACTTCAGCAATTCCGAGACTGCATTCAAGGTGCACCTTCTCAAGCCTCGCCATTTCTTTGGAGTATGAGTATATCTCGACCCCAAACTTAAGCCTGCTTCAAGTCAGAATGGCAGTCAAAGCAGCACCTGTGGTTTTCACATATAGATGTTATCTATTGCCAATACAGCCAGGGTGTTCCCTTTTGAGCTGAGCGTGTTGCCAAGTCCTCCGAGAGGTAAATTCGAGGCACCAGAGTACATATTTGATGCCTCTCTATTGCATAGAATGTGCACTTTTATTTACACTTCTGTTGCATGCATGTCACGCATCGTTATGATTCATGCATGGAATATGCTTTCAATATTGCATAGAAAATGCCCCCATACTTGCATAGAAAGTGCATTTTATCGCACTTCTTTTGTGCACCTCATCGCACTGTCTTGTGTACCTGTATTGCATTGCCTTGCACACATCTCTAACTTGCGCTGCACACCCACTTCCACTCGTATTGTGATGTACGTTCCAATTGCATTGTGATGCACCCACTTTACTTGCATTGTGATGCACGTTCCAGTTGCATTGTTATGCACCTTTTCACTTGCATTATTGTTCTTTCTTCTCGCGCGTGCGACGGGTTAGACCTCCTTTGGTTTAGAGCATTTGGAACACGTTCCAATGCTTATATTTTTCTGAAACACCGGGATACGTCCCTATGTTTCTCCTTCATTCCGAAATGCCGAGATACGTCCCTATGTTTCTCCTTCATTCTGAAACGCCGGGATACGTCCTTATGTTTCTCCTTGCTTCTGAACACCGGGATACGTCCCTATGTTTCTCCTTCCTTTCGAAACGCCGGGATACGTCCCTATGTTTCTCCTTCTTTCTGAAACACCGGGATACGTCCCTATGTTTCTCTTTTTCTGAAGCGCCGGGATTCGTCCCTATGTTTCTCCTTTTCTGAAACACTGGGATATGTCCCTACGTTTCTTCTTCTTTTCTGAAACACCAGGATACGTCCCTATGTTTCTTCTCCTTTTTTGAAACACCATGATACATCCCTATGTTTCTCAGTCTTTGGTTAAGAGCATTTGGAATACATTCCAATGCTTATACCTCTCTGAAACACCAGGATACGTTCCTATGTTTCTCCCTCTTTGGTTAAGAGCATTTGGAATACGTTCCAATGCTTATACGTTTTTGAAACACCGGGATACGTCCCTATGTTTCTCACTCAATCCGAAACACTGGGATTTGTCCCAATGTTTCTCCTTCTTTGGTTACGAGCATTTGGAATACGTTCTAACGCTTATACCTTTCCGAAACACCGGGATATGTCCCTATGTTTCTCCCTCTTTGGTTAAGAGTATTTGGAATACGTTCCAATGCTTATACCTTTCCGGAACACCGGGATACGTCCCTATGTTTCTCCATCATTGGTGAAGAGCATTTGGAACATGTTCCAATGCTTATGGCACTCCTTTTCCTTTCACGTACAACGCGTCGGAATCTTGTTTGAGACCTCGGGTGTCCCCAACGGTTGCTCTTAGTGTTCTCCGCGTGAGACGTAGTGAGAATTGAATAATTCTCTTACATCCTTTCTGCATTGTAATGTAGCTTGGTTCTTGCTTAAAACTGTTGCATGATATGCCTCGTTACAGCTTTCTTTGCATGATCATAAGTTATGCTCGGCCTTGTGCATTGTTCTTGCATTTTGCCCCCGCCTTCGGGCACATATCTTTGTTATCTTGCATGCTTTTGTCTAAGTCTTCGGCCTTGTCAAAAATGGCTCGTCTCTGGGCTTTGACATTCACTCCCGTCATTGTTATGACTTTCGAGTTCTGTCAAAGAGGGGCAACTGTAGACACCCCATTTTTGACCGTCCTCAAGACTTGGACGTCATCGTTTGAACACTCGATGATTATCCATGTTTGTGTTCGTCTTGAGTTCTCGGAGGTTTCGGCTACACGCCTTACCTCAAGACCTCTCGACTTGTTTGTTTTGTGTTTGGTTTTGCATCAAACACTTGTTGTTTTGCTTCTGAGGGTTGGAAATAGCTTGTTGGCCATCCCCACACCTCACTGGCCATGGCTGGAGGCCATCGGCCGTGTTTTTTTGCTACCGGCCAAATGTGTTGGCCGGTCGGCATTGTTTTTGGTCGGCCAGCCATTGTTTTGATCAATCGGCCACTTTTTCTGGCCGAGACTTTTCTTGAGGAAGCTTGAACCTTTTGAACCCCTCGTTCTAGCTTCTTGAGGAAGTTTGAACCTTTGTTTTAACTTCTTGAAAAAGCTTGAACCTTTGCCTAGCTTTTCTAAGAAGCTTGACCCTTTTGCTCCAAACTTCTAAGAGAAGCTTCAACCTTTCTTAGCTTCTTGAGGAAGCTTGACCCCTTTGCTCTAGCTTCCTCAAGAAGCTTGACCCTTTTTGCTTTAGCTTCCTTAAGAAGCTTGGCCCTTTGCTCCAAGCTTCTAAGAGAAGCTTGGACCTTTGTTCCTCTATAAGAGAGAGCCTCTCCCTCATTAGAAAAGGTTCCAAAAAATTTTGCTAAGGCATGAACATGCTAATTTAGTAACTTTTTGACTATTTAGCTAAAATATGAGCTAAAAAAAATAGTATGTTTGGGATAACTTTTTGACTTTTTATGAAAACATGTGCAAAAAGTAGAAAAAAAAAGAAATCTTTGACTTTTTGGTATGGGTTGTTGATTTTTTGATTTTTTTAGTAACTTTTTGGTTTTTTAACTAAAAAAGTCACTTGCCAAACAAGGCCTGAATCTATATATTAAGGCCTCGTTTGGTGAGTGGCTATTTTAGCCAAAAAGTCAAAAAGTTACTAAAAGTTGTCACATCACCTCTCTACTTTTCTGCACATCTTTTCGTAAAAGGAGAGGGCCATCCCCTCTCCTTGTTGTCTTGTTTGTTGCCTTTTTTTGGCCTTCCAAAGGAGCATGCCTCTCTACATTTTTGAGGCTTAGTTCAGGCCATTTTTGTGACTTCTAGGACCTTCCTTGGCCCTGTCCATGGCTGGTTTGGTCATATTTTGCATGCATCTTGTATGTGTAGTGTAACCCCATTCATAACTCATCAAAGTAGCTTATTTGCTTAGCTTGTATTGAGTTTATTTCAGTAGGTTTTTGGTGATGTTTTACCATGCCATGGATCTATTTTGGGTTGGTTTTGTCACTCCATGCTTGCATGATACACTTGTAGTGTAAATCCCCTAAACTAGCTTCACATGCTTCATGCTTTGCCATGTCTTGTTAGCTTGTTTGGTTTACATTTCAGCATGTTTTTGGTAATGTTTTACCATTTCATGACCCTATCCATAGTTGGTTTGGTCATCATTTGCATGCTCCATATAGGTGTAGAACAAATCTTGTTTACTAGCCTCTTGTGCATGATGTTTTGACTCATCATCCTAGCATATTTTGGCTTTACTCTAACATGATTTTATGCTTATTTTGGGCTGTCCTAGGACTGTTTTGGGCTGCCATGGCCATATCACTCATGCTTTGTATAGCTATAGTGTAAATGGTTAGGCTAGTCGTGGGTTTTGAGGCCCCTACCATGCGTTGTCTGAGTGTTTGCATGCTTCAGAGTCATTGTGGAGTCATTTAGTATGCCATTTCAGAGCTGCAATTTGTGTCATTGTATGCCATATGTCATCCCTTGCCATGCTTTGGTAGAGTGGCATTTGATGCCTTAGGTTGGGTCCCTTGTATTGGGCATGTTTGCATGAATGTTCTTGCCTAATTTCAATTGTGTATGGCCACTGATTTTGGCAGGTTTGAGAGCTACCCATGTTAGTGTAAGTCCATCTCACCATGTTGTTGCATGCGTGTTTCATTTTGCATGTTGTTGCATGCTATACATGTCTACATGTTTAGGTTGTATGCCTATTGCATATTGCATTTTAACATACTCATGTTGCATTTGATTTGTTGCACACTTGAGTTATTTGCACGCTTGCTTGCTTGCCTAGGTTGCATTGCATTGTGTGTGCATCCCTTGCCTCCTGATCAATCATGATAGAGGTTGGGGCCCTTTATGTGTTTTGTGCATTTCATTCCATATTGAGTTGCACAATTGACTTCTTTGGCCATCATGCATCGAAATGCACGATTGATGGTCCGAGGGTCGAGGACCATACTCCTTTGAGTCCATAACATGATAAGGAGGGTGGTTGTGCAAACATTGCTTTGAAAATGCGTTGCCATGCTCTGTTTGTCCTCTGCTGTTGTCAAACAGGATTCTGCAGAAAGAGATGGCCGGTCGGGCATCTTCAGTGCCGGCCGGCTATGCATTGTTGGCCGAGAGCCTCACACATGGTCGATGACCAGTTTCCCATGGCTGGTGGCCTTGCCTTTTGGCCGGTGACCTTTCACAGTGCTCAGAAGGTGGTTTGGAAACATCCTGGAGACTTGTGAAGTTTTTAGAAGTGCAGAGCAGTGTAAACAGAGGCAGCATGAGTATGACGATGGATTTCCGAGGAAAACCGAACATGCATGCATTCATCCCTCTTCCTGAGGCCTCTTTACTGCTTTCTTAGCTTAATTACTTCATTTAATTAGTTAAGTGTTGTGTAATAATTAATTAGCTTGTTAGTTAGTTAATTTGTATTATTCTTTTGAACCCTCCGAGTGAGGGCACAATTGTAATAAGTGTGCGTGTGTGTGATGTATGTCTTCCAACCCCACGTCTTTCTCCCTTTTGTTTACCAGCTTATGATGGTTAGATTAGGGCACGTTTTCAATTAGCATACTTATGCTCGGCGCATCATACTAACTGCATAGTATTTCAATTCCAAGTTGAATACGTGTATGGAATTGTCACATCTCGTATGCCATTTTAGATTAGCCGAGCCTATTCTAGCTACATTTTGCATGTGATGCATTAGCCATTGCTAACATGAACTAGGATCATGCATTGATTGCTAACTAGTTTCTGTTTTGGCTCGAATACTAGGTAAGTTTTTATGCTTTAGCATTCTTGCATGTGTGTGAGTGACGGCCATGATAGCAAGTTTACCATGAGGCTAACTGCTTATGTGATTAACTGCTTGAATGCCTGTGGGTGAAGGTTCGATTTTTCGAACTGGGACAATTCATTGAAATCTGTATTTTAGCCTACTTGTGAGTGGCAAACCTCAAACCATTTTCCAAACAAACGGATATGCGATGCTTTGTTCCAAATTAGGCGATCTAGTCTATACTTATGTGGTGTGTGCATCACATAGTAAATTCTAGCTAATAATCGGAATAAAAACACATGTGTTTTCAAAAACAAGATATCATGTTTAGTAGTGGCCAATCTTTGATCTAGCGAGCGGGGGTGCTCATAGCTGACCTTCCCCAATAGTACCCAAGTTCCCGAGTCGAGGCAACTTTGGTGATGATGGACAAGTGGCCTTAGGCACAAGTAAGGGTTTCCTACATTCCCCCAAAATAAAATATTTAGGTGGCGACTCTGTATCTGGCGAAACAGTCCATGTTTGACACTTCTTTCTAAAAAATCAGTTTTCCAAATGATTTGACGGATTTGGATTCCTTGGTGATATATCAGTCTTGCATTGCACTTTGCAAGATCAAAATAAGAACTGTGACATTTGAGTCCGAACTGTAGTGAGTCCAAATGAACAAAACGTGGGATTTCCCCCGGGACGTTCGGGGACGTTTACACTCATGCATTAGGGTTTAAACACTCGGACACTTATTCGGACCCTCTTGCTCGATGGCAGATATGTAATTATGGTTTTTGTTTGCCATTTCTTGTGCATTAGGATTCGAACACTCGGATACTTATTCAGACCCTCTTGCATGATGGCAAATATGTAATTATGGTGTTTGCTTGCCATTTCTTATGCATTAGGGTTTAAACACTCGGACACTTATACAGACCCTCTTGCATGATGGCAGATATGTAATTATGGTGTTTACTTGCCATTTCTCATACATTAGGATTTAAACAATCGGACACTTATTCGGACCCTCCTGCATGATAGCAGATATGTAATTATGGTGTTTCCGTGCTATTTCTCATACGTTAGGGTTTAAACACTCGGATACTTATTCGGACCCTCATGCATGATGGCAGATATGTAATTATGGGGTTTCCTTGTCATTTCTCATGCGTTTGGGTTTAAACACTCGGACAATTATTCAGACCCTCATACCTGATGATAGATATGTAATTATGGTGTTTGCTTGCCATTTTTCATGCATTAGGGTTTAAACACTCGGACACTAATTCAGACCCTCTTGCATGATGACAGATATGTAATTATGGTGTTTATTTGTCTTTTCTCATGCAATAGGGTTTAAACACTCGGACACTTTTTCGGACCCTCCTGCATAATGGCAGATATGTAATTATGGTGTTTGTTTTCCATTTCTCGTGCAATAGGATTCGAAAACTCGGATACTTATTCGGACCCTCTTGCCTGATGGCACATATGTAACTATGGTGTTTACTTGCCACTTCTCATGCATTTGGGTTTAAACACTCGGACACTTATTCAGACCCTCCTGCATGATGACAGACATGTAATTATGGTGTTTGTTTTCTATTTCTTGTGCATTAGGATTCGAACACTCGAACACTTATTCAGACCCTCTTGCACGATGGCAGATATGTAATTATGTTATTTGCTAGTCGTTTCTCATGTATTAGGGTTTCAACACTCGGACACTTATTCGGACTCTCTTGTATGATGGCAGATATGTAATTATGGTGTTTACTTGCCATTTCTCATGCATTAGGGTTTAAACCCTTGGACACTTGTTTGGAACCTCTGGCATGATGGCAGATATGTCATTATGGTGTTTATTTGCCATTTCTCGTGCTATAGGATTCGAACACTCCGAAACTTATTCCGACCCAGTTGCATGATGACAGATATGTAATTATGATGTTTATTTTCCATTTCTCACGCATTACGGTTTAAACACTCTGACACTTATTCGGACCCTCTTGCATGATTGCAGATATGTAATTATGGTGTTTACTTGCCATTTCTCATGCATTAGGGTTTAAACACGTGGACAATTATTCGAACCCTCTTACATGATGGCATATATGTAATTATTGTCTTTACTTACCATATCTCACGCATTAGGTTTTAAACAGTGGGACACCTATTCGGATCCTCTTACATGATGGCAGATATGTAATTATGGTGTTTGTTTGCCATTTCTCGCGCAATAGGTTTCGAACACTCGGACACTTATTCAGACCTACTTGCATGATGACAGATATGAAATTATGGTGTTTACTTGCCATTTCTCATACATTTGGATTTATACACTCGGACACTTATACGGACCCTCTTGCATGATGGCAGATATGTAATTGTGGTGTTTCCTTGCCATTTCTCATCCATTAGGGTTTAAACACTCGGGCACTTATTCGAACCCTCATGCATGATGGCAGATATGTAACTATAGTGTTTCCTTGCCATTTCTCACGCGTTAGGGTTTAAACACTTGGGCAATTTTTTGTACCCTCTTACCTGATGATAGTTATGTAATTATGGTGTTTACTTGCCATTTCTCATGCATTAGGGTTTAAACACTCGGACAGTTATTCGGACCCTCTTACACGATGGCAGATATGTAATTATGGTGTTTACTTGCCATTTCTCATGCATTAGGGTTTAAACACTTGGACACTTATTCGGACCCTCTTGCATGATGACAGATATGTAATTATGGTGTTTATTTGTCATTTCTCATGCATTAGGGTTTAAACACTCGGACACTTTTTCGGACCCTCCTCCATGATGGCAGATATGTAATTATAGTGTTTGTTTTCCATTTCTCGTGCAATAGGATTCGAACACTCGGATACTTATTCGAATCCTCTTGCATGATGGCAGATATGTAACTGTGGTGTTTACTTGCCACTTCTCATGCATTTGGGTTTAAACACTGAGACACTTATTCGAACCCTCTTGCATGATGGCAGATATTTATTTATGGTGTTTGTTTCCCATTTTTTGTGCATTAGGATTCGAACACTCGAACACTTATTCGGACCCTCTCGCATGATGGCAGATATGTAATTATGGTGTTTACTTGCCGTTTCTCATGCATTAGTGTTTAAACACTCGGACACTTATTCGGCCCCTCCTGCATGATGGAAGATATGTAATTGTGGTGTTTACTTGCCATTTCTTGTGTACT
Organism: Camellia sinensis; assembly: GCF_004153795.1. NCBI lineage: Eukaryota > Viridiplantae > Streptophyta > Magnoliopsida > Ericales > Theaceae > Camellia > Camellia sinensis. Next base: position 2,726,253 of record NW_021024612.1, read on the forward strand.
AGGATTCGAACACTCGAACACTTATTCAGACCCTCTTGGGTGATGACAGATATGTAACTATGGTGTTTACTTGCCACTTCTCAAACATTTGGGTTTAAACACTCAGACACTTATTCGGACCCTCTTACATGATGGCAGATATTTAATTATGGTGTTTGTTTGCCATTTTTTATGCATTAGGATTCGAACACTCGAACACTTATTCAGACCCTCTTGCGTGATGGCAGATATGTAATTATGTTTTTTGCTTGTCATTTCTCATGCATTGGGGTTTCAACTCTCCGACACTTATTCGGACCCTCTTGCATGATGGCAGATATTTAATTACGGTGTTTACTTGCCATTTCTCATGCATTAGGGTTTAAACACTGGGACACTTATTCGGACCCTCTTGCATGATGCCAGATATGTAATTATGGTGTTTATTTGTCATTTCTCGTGCTATAGGATTCGAACACTCCGAAACTTATTCCGACCTAGTTGCATGATGACAGATATGTAATTATGTTGTTTATTTTCCATTTCTCATGCATTAGGGTTTAGACACTCGGACACTTACTCGGACCGTCTAGCATGATTAAGATATATAATTATGGTGTTTACTTGCCATTTCTCATGCATTAGGGTTTAAACACGTGGACAATTATTCGGACCCTCTTACATTATGGCATATATGTAATTATTGTGTTTACTTTCCATACCTCACGCATTAGGGTTTAAACAGCGGGACACTTATTCGGATCCTTTTGCATGATGACAGATATGTAATTATGGTGTTTGTTTGTCATTTCTCGTGCAATAGGATTCGAACACTCGGACACTTATTCGGACCCTCATCCATGATGGCAGATATGTAATTATGGTGTGTTTTTGCCATTTCTCACGCGTTAGGGTTTAAACACTTGGACAATTATTCGGACCCTCTTACCTGATGATAGATATGTAATTACGGTGTTTACTTGCCATTTCTCGTGCATTTGGGTTTAAAAACTCGGACACTTATTCGGAGCCTTTTACACGATGGCAGATATGTAATTATGGTGTGTTTTTGCCATTTCTCACGCGTTAGGGTTTAAACACTTGGACAATTATTCGGACCCTCTTACCTGATGATAGATATGTAATTACGGTGTTTACTTGCCATTTCTCGTGCATTTGGGTTTAAAAACTCGGACACTTATTCGGAGCCTTTTACACGATGGCAGATATGTAATTATGGTGTTTACTTGCCATTTCTCATGCATTAGGGTTTAAATACTCGGACACTTATTCGGACCCTCTTGCATGATGGTAGATATGTAATTATGGTGTTTATTTGTCATTTCACGCTCTATAGGATTCGAACACTACGAAACTTATTCCGACCCAGTTGCATGATGACAGATATGTAATTATGATGTTTATTTTCCATTTGTCAAGCATTAGGGTTGAAACACTCGGACACTTATTCCGACCCTCTTGCACAATGGCAAATATGTAATTATGGTGTTTACTTGCCATTTCACATGCATTAGGGCTTAAACACACGGACACTTATTCGGACCCTCTTGCATGATGGCAGATATGTAATTATGGTGTTTAGTTGCCATTTCTCATGCATTAGGGTTTAAACACTCAGACATTCATTTGGACCCCCTTGCATGATGACCGATATGTAATTATGGTGTTTACTTGCCATTTCACATGCATTAGGTTTTAAACACTCTGACACTTATTCGAACCCTCTTGCATGATGGCAGATATGTAATTATGTTCTTTACTTGCCATTTCTCATGCATTAAGGCTTAAACACTCGGACACTAATTCGAACCCTCTTGCATGATGCCAGATATGTAATTATGGTGTTTATTTGCCATTTCTCGTGCTATGGGATTCGAACACTCCGAAACTTATTCCGACTTAGTTGCATAATGACAGAGATGTAATTATGATGTTTATTTGTCATTTCTCATGCGTTAGGGTTTAGACACTCGGACACTTATTCGGACCCTCTTGTATGATGGCAGATATGTAATTATGGTGTTTACTTGCCATTTCTCATGCAT
>NW_021024612.1:2732303-2776840 GCF_004153795.1 Camellia sinensis
ATTTCCCCATTTTAAAATATTTAGGTGGCGACTCTGTATCTGGCAAAGCAGTCCATGTTTGGCACTACTTTTTCAAAAATCTGTTTCTCAAAACGATTTGCCAGATTTGGACTCTTTGGTTCAGATTAAGAACCGTGACACAAATCGAGTCCGAACTGTAGCACGAGGCCCACGCGGGCGCTGTTACAGACACTTATTCGAACCCTCTTGCAGGATGGCAGATATGTAATTACGGTGTTTACTTGCCATTTCTCATACATTAGAGTTTAAACACTCGGACACTTATTCGGACGCTCTTGAAAGATGGCAGATATGTAATTATGGTGTTTGTTTGCCATTTCTCGTGCAATAGGATTCGAACACACCGAAACTTATTCCGACCCTATCGCATGGTGGCAGATATATAATTATGGTGTTTGCTTGCCATTTGTCATACATTAGGGTTTAAACACTCGGACACTTATTCGAACCCTCTTATACGATGGCAGATATGTAATTATGGTGTTTACTTGCCATTTCTCATGCGTTAGGGTTTAAACAGTCGGACACTTATTCGGACTCTCTTGCAAGATGGCAGATATGTAATTATGGTGTTTACTTGCCATTTCTCATGCAATAGGATTCGAACACTCGGATACTTATTCGGAACCTCTTGCATGCTGGCAGAGATGTAACTATGCTATTTACTTGCCACTTCTCATGCATTTGGGTTTAAACACTAGGACACTTATTCAGACCGTCTTGCTTGACGGCAGATATGTAACTATGGTGTTTGTTTGCCAATTCTTCTGCATTAGGGTTCGAACATTCGGACACGTATTCGGACCCTCTTGCATGACGGCAGATATGCAATTATGGTGTTCGCATGCCATTTCTCATGAATTGCACTTTAAACACTCGGACACTTATTCGAACCCTCTTACATGATGGCAGATAGGTAATTATGGTGTTTACTGGCCATTTCTCATATATTAGGGTTTAAACACTCGGACACTTATTCGGACCCTCTTGAAAGATGGCAGATATGTAATTATGGTGTTTGTTTGCCATTTCGCGTGCAATAGGATTCAAACACTCCGAAACTTTTTCCGACCCCATCGCATGGTGGCAGATATGTAATTATGGTGTTTGCTTGCCATTTCTCATACATTAGGGTTTAAACACTTGGACACTTATTCGAACCCTCTTGCATGATGGCAGATATGTAATTATGGTGTTTACTTGCCATTTCCAATGCATTAGGGTTTAAACACTCGGACACTTATTCGGACCCACTTGCACGATGGCAGATATGTAATTATGGTGTTTATTTGTCATTTCTCATGCATTAGGGTTTAAACACTCGGACATTTTTTCGGACCCTCCTGCATGATGGTAGATATGTAATTATGGTGTTTGTTTTCCATTTCTCGTGCAATAGGATTTGAACACTCGGATACTTATTCGAACCCTCTTGCATGATGGCAGATATGTAACTGTGGTGTTTACTTGCCACTTCTCATGCATTTGGGTTTAAACACTGAGACACTTATTCGGAGCCTCTTGCATGATGGCAGATATTTAATTATGGTGTTTGTTTGCCATTTTTTGTGCATTAGGATTGTAACACTCGAACACTTATTCAGACCCTCATGCGTGATGGCAGATATGTAATTATGTTATTTGCATGTCATTTCACATGCATTAGGGTTTCAAGTCTCCGACCCTTATTCGGACCCTCTTGCATGACGGCAGATATTTAATTATGGTGTTTACTTGCCATTTCTCATGCATTAGCGTTTAAACACCTGGACAGTTATTCAGACCCTCTTGCATGATGGCGGATATGTAATTATGGTGTTTATTTGCCATTTCTCGTGCTATGGGATTCGAACACTCCGAAACTTATTCCGACTTAGTTGCATGATGACAGATATGTAATGATGATGTTTATTTGCCATTTCTCATGCGTTAGGGTTTAGACACTCGGACACTTATTCGGACCCTCTTGCATGATGGCAGATATGTAATTATGGTGTTTACTTGCCATTTCTCATGCATCCGGGTTTAAACATGTGGAGAATTATTCGGACCCTCTTACATTATGGCATATATGTAACTATTGTGTTTAGTTACCGTATCTCACGCATTAGGATTTAAACAGTGGGACACTTATTCGAATCCTCTTACATGATGACAGATATGTAATTATGGTGTTTGTTTGCCATTTCTTGTGCAATAGGATTCGAACACTCGGACACTTATTCGGACCCTCATGCATGATGGCAGATATGTAACTATGGTGTTTTTTTGCCATTTCTCATGCGTTAGGGTTTAAACACTCGAAAAATTATTCAAACCCTCTTACCTGATGATAGATATGTAATTACGGTGTCTACTTGCCATTTCTCATGCATTAGGGTTTAAAAACTCGAAAACTTATTCGGACGCTTTTACACGATGGCAGATATGTAATTATGGTGTTTACTTGCCATTTCTCATGCATTAGGGTTTAAATACTCGGACACTTATTCGGACCCTCTTGCATGATGGTAAATATGTAATTATGGTGTTTATTTGCCATTTCACGCTCTATAGGATTCGAACAATCCGAAACTTATTCCGACCCAGTTGCATGATGAGAGATATGTAATTATGATGTTTATCTGCCATTTGTCATGCATTAGGGTTTAAACACTCGGACACTTATTCCGACCGTCTTGCATGGTGGCAGATATGTAATTATGGTGTCTACTTGCCATTTCTCATGCATTTGGGTTTAAACAAGTGGACAATTATTCGGATCCTCTGACATGATGGCATATATGTAATTATTGGGTTTACTTACCATATCTCGCGCATTAGGGTTTAAACAATGGGACACTTATTCGGATCCTTTTGCATGATGGCAAATATGTAATTATGGTGTTTGTTTGCCATTTCTTGTGCAATAGGATTTGAACACTCAGACATTTGTTCGGACCCTCTTACATGATGGCAGATATGTAATTATGGTGTTTACTTGCCATTTCTCACGCATTAGGGTCTATACACTCGGACACTTATTCGGCCCCTCCTGCATGATGGAAGATATGTAATTATGGTGTTTACTTGCCATTTCTTGTGTACTAGGATTCGAACACTCGGACACTTATTCGGACCGTCTTGCGTGATGCCAGATATGTAATTATGGTGTTTGTGTGCCATTTCTTATGTATTAGGATTCGAACACTCGGACACTTATTCGGACCCTCTTGCATGATGGCAGATATGTAATTATGGTGTTTAGTTGCCACTTCTCATGCATTTGGGTTTAAACACTAGCACACTTATTCGGCCCCTCTTGCTTGACGGCAGATATGTAACTATGGTGTTTGTTTGCCATTTCTTCTGCATTGGGGTTCGAACACTCGGACACTTATTCGGACCCTCATGCATGATGACAGATATGTAATTATGGTGTTCGCTTTCTATTTCTCATGAATTACGCTTTAAACTCTCAGACACTTATTCGAACACTCTTGCATGATGGCAGATATGTAATTATAGTGTTTACTAGCCATTTCTCATGCATTAGGGTTTAAACACTCGGACACTTATTCGGACCCTCTTGAATGATGGTAGATATGTAATTATGGTGTTTATTTGTTATTTCTCATGCATTAGGGTTTAAACACTCGGACACTTTTTCGGACCCTCCTGCATGATGGCAGATATGCAATTATGGTGTTTGTTTTCCATTTCTCGTGCAAAAGGATTCGAGCACTCTGATGCTTATTCGAACCCCTTGCATGATGGCAGATATGTAACTGTGGTGTTTACTTGCCACTTCTCATGCATTTGGGTTTAAACATTGCAACACTTATTCGGACCCTCTTGCATGATGGCAGATATTTAATTATGGTGTTTGTTTGCCATTTTTTGTGCATTAGGATTCGAACACTCGAACACTTATTCAGACCCTCTTGCGTGATGGCAGATTTGTAATTATGTTATTTGCTTGTCATTTGTCATGCATTAGGGTTTCAACTCTCCGACACTTTTTCGGACTCTCTTGTATGATGGAAGATATGTAATTATGGTGTTTACTTGCCATTTCTCATGCATTAGGGTTTAAACACTTGGATACTTATTCGGACCCTCTTGCATGATGGCAGATATGTAATTATGGTGTTTATTTGCCATTTCTCGTGCTATAGGATTCGAACACTACGAAACTTATTCCGACCTAGTTGCATGATGACAGAGATGTAATTATGATGTTTATTTGCCATTTCTCATGCGTTACGGTTTAGACACTCGGACACTTATTCGGACCCTCTTGCATGATGGCAGATATGTAATTATGGTGTTTACTTGCCATTTCTCATGCATCAGGGTTTAAACACGTGGAGAATTATTCGGACCCTCTTACATTATGGCATATATGTAACTATTTTGTTTACTTACCGTATCTCACGCATTAGGATTTAAACAGTGGGACACTTATTCGAATCCTCTTGCATGATGACAGATATGTAATTATGGTGTTTGTTTGCCATTTCACGTGCAATAGGAGTCGAACACTCGGACACTTATTCGGACCCTCATGCATGATGGCAGATATGTAACTATGGTGTTTTTTTGCCATTTCTCATGCGTTAGGGTTTAAACACTCAGACAATTATTCGGACACTCTTACCTGATGATAGATATGTAATTACGGTGTTTACTTGCCATTTCTCATGCATTAGGGTTTAAAAACTCAGACACTTATTCGGACGCTTTTACACGATGGCGGATATGTAATTACGGTGTTTACTTGCCCTTTCTCACGCATTAGGGTTTAAATACTCGGACACTTATTCGGACCCTCTTGCACGATGGTAGATATGTAAATATGGTGTTTATTTGCCATTTCACGCTGTATAGGATTCGAACACTCCGAAACTTATTCCGACCCAGTTGCATGATGACAGATATGTAATTATGATGTTTATTTGCCATTTGTCATGCATTAGGGTTTAAACACTCGGACACTTATTCCGACCCTCTTGCATGGTGGCAGATATGTAATTGTGGTGTCTACTTGCCATTTCTCATGCATTAGTGTTCAAAAAAGTGGACAATTATTCGGACCCTCTAACATGATGGCATATCTGTAATTATCGTGTTTACTTTCCATATCTCACGCATTAGGGTTTAAACAGTGGGACACTTATTCGGATCCTTTTGCATGATGGCAAATATGTAATTATGGTGTTTGTTTGCCACTTCTTGTGCAATAGGATTTGAACACTCGGACATTTATTTGGACCCTCTTGCATGATGGCAGATATGTAATTATGTTGTTTACTTTCCATTTCTCATGAATTAGTGTTTAAACACTCGGACACTTATTCGGCCCCACCTGCATGATGGAAGATATGTAATTATAGTGTTTACTTGCCATTTCTTGTGTACTAGGATTCGAACACCCGAACACTTATTCGGACCCTCTTGCGTGATGCCAGATATGTAATTGTGGTGTTTGTGTGCCATTTCTTGTGTATTACGATTCGAACACTCGGACACTTATTCGGACCCTTTTGGATGATGGCAGATATGTAATTATGGTGTTTCTTTGCCATTTCTCATGCATTAGGGTTTAAACACTCGGAAACTTAATCGGACCCTCCTGCATGATGACAGATATTTAATTATGGTGTTTACTTGCCATTTCTCATACTTTAGGGTTTAAACACTCGGACACTTATTCGGATCCTCTTGCATGATGGCAGATATGTAATTATGGTGTTTGTTTTCCATTTCTCGTGCAACAGGATTCGAGCACTCTGAAAGTTATTCCGACCCCATTGAATGATAGCAGATATGTAATTATGGCGTTCATTTGCCATTTCTCATGCGTTAGGCTTTAAACACTCGGGCAATTATTCAGGCCCTCTTACATGATGGTAGATATGTAATTATGGTGTTTACTTGCCATTTCTCATGCACTAGGATTTAAACACTCAGACACTTATTCGGACCCTCTTATACGATGACAGATATGTAATTATGGTATTTACTTGCCATTTCTCATGCATTAGGGTTTAAACACTCGGACACTTATTCGGACTCTCTTGCATGATGGCAGATATGTAATTATCGTGTTTACTTGCCATTTCTCATGCAATAGGATTCGAACACTCGGCTACTTATTCGGACCCTTTTGCATGCTGGCAAAGATGTGACTACGCTGTTTACTTGCCACTTCTTATGCATTTGGGTTTAAACACTAGGACATTTATTCGGACCCTCTTGCATGACAGCAGATATGTAACTATGGTGTTTGTTTGCCATTTCTTCTGCATTAGGGTTCGAACACTCGGACACTTATTCGGACCCCCCTGCATGATGGCAGATATGTAATTATGGAGTTCGCTTGCCATTTCTCATGAATTACGCTTTAAACACTCGGACACATATTCGAACCCTTTTGCAAGATGGCAGATATGTAGTTATAGTGTTTACTTTCCATTTCTTATACATTAGTGTTTAAACATTCGGACACTTATTCGGACCCTCTTCAAAGATGGCAGACATGTAATTATGGTGTTTGTTTGCCATTTCTCGTGCAAAAGGATTCGAACACTCCGAAACTTATTCTGACCCTATCGCATGACGGCAGATATGTAATTATGGTGTTTGCTTGCCATTTCTTGTACATTAGGGTTCATACAATCGGACAATTATTCAAACCCTCTTGCATGATGGCAGCTATGTAATTATGGTGTTTACTTGCCATTTCCCATGCATTAGTTTTTAAACACTCGGACACTTATTCGGACCCTCTTGCATGATGGCAGATATGTAATTATCGTGTTTACTTGCCATTTCTCTAGCAATATGATCCGAACACTCGGATACATATTCGGACCCTCTTGCATGCTGGCAAAGATGTAACTATGCTGTTTACTTGCCACTTCTTTTGCATTTGGGTTTAAACACTAGGACATTTATTCGGACCCTCTTGCATGACAGCAGATATGTAACTATGGTGTCTGTTTGCCATTTCTTCTGCATTAGGGTTCGAACACTCGGACAATTATTTGGACCCCTTGCATGATGGCAGATATGTAATTATGGAGTTCGCTTGCCATTTCTCATGAATTACGCTTTAAACAATCGGACACTTATTCGAACCCTTTTGCATGATGGCAGATATGTAATTACAGTGTTTACTTGCCATTTCTTATACGTTAGTGTTTAAAGATTCGGACACTTATTCGGACCCTCTTGAAAGATGGCAGATATGTAATTATGGTGTTTGTTTGCCATTTCTCGTGCAATAGGATTCGAACACTCCGAAACTTATTCTGACCGTATCGCATGACGGCAGATATGTAATTATGGTGTTTGCTTGCCATTTCTTGTACATTAGGGTTTATACAATCGGACAATTATTCGAACCCTCTTGCCTGATGGCAGATATGTAATTTGGGTGTTTACTTGCCATTTCCCATGCATTAGTGTTTAAACAGTCGGACACTTATTCGGACCCTCTTGCATGATGGCAGATATGTAATTATCGTGTTCACTTGCCATTTCTCATGCAATAGGATTCGAACACTCGGATACTTATTTGGACCCTCTTGCATGCTGGCAAAGATGTAACCGTGCGGTTTACTTGCCACTTCTCCTGCATTCGGGTTTAAACAATAGGACATTTATTCGGACCCTCTTGCATGACGGCAGATATGTAACTATGGTGTTTGTTTGGCATTCCTTCTGCATTAGGGTTCGAACACTTATTCGAACCCTCTTGCATGATGGCAGAGATGTAATTATGGTGTTTACTTGCCATTACTCACACATTAGGGTTTAAACACTCGGTCACTTATTCGGAGCCTCTTGAAAGATGGCAGATATGTAATTATGGTGTTTGTTTGCCATTTCTCGTGCAAAAGGATTCGAACAACACGAAACTTATTCCGACCCTATCTCAGGGTGGCAGATTTGTAATTATGGCGTTTGCTTTCCATTTCTCATACATTAGGGTTTAAACACTCGGACACTTATTCGAACCCTTTTGCATGATGGCAGATATGTAATTATGGTGTTTACTTGCCATTTCCCATGCATTAGTGTTTAAACACTCGGACACATATTCGGATCCCTTGCATGATGGCAGATATGTAATTATCGTGTTTACATGCCATTTCTCATGCAATAGGATTCGAACACTCGGATACTTATTCAGAACCTCTTGCATGCTGCCAGAGATGTAACTATGCTGTTTACTTGCCACTTCTCATGCATTTGGGTTTAAACACTAGGACACTTATTCGGACCCACTTGCCTGACGGCAGATATGTAACTATGGTGTTTGTTTGCCATTCCTTCTGCATTAGGGTTCGAACACTTGGACACTTATTCGGACCCTCCTGCATGATAGCAGATATGTAATTATGGTGTTCGCTTGCCATTTCTCATGAGTTACGCTTTAAACACTCAGACACTTATTCGAACCCTCTTGCATGATGGCAGATATGTAATTATAGTGTTTACTTGCCATTATTCATAAATTAGGGTTTAAACACTCGGACACTTATTCGGACCCTCTTGAAAGATGGCAGATATGTAATTATGGTGTTTGTTTGCCATTTCTCGTGCAATAGGATTCGAACACTCCGAAACTTATTCCGACCCTATCGCATGATGGCAGATATGTAATTATGGTGTTTGCTTGCCATTTCTCAAACATTAGGGTTTAAACACTTGGACACTTATTCGAACCCTCTTGCATGATGGCAGATATGTAATTATGGGGTTCGCTTGCCATTTCTCATGAATTACGCTTTAAACACTCGGACACTCACTCGAACCCTCTTGCATGATGGCAGATATCTAATTATAGTGGTTACTTGCCATTTCCCATACATTAGGGTTTAAACACTCGGACACTTATTCGGACCCTCTTGAAAGATGGCAGATATGTAATTATTGTGTTTACTTGCCATTTCCCATGCATTAGTGTTTAAACACTCGGACACTTATTCGGACCCTCTTGCATGATGGCAGATATGTAATTATGGTGTTTACTTGCCATTTCTCATGCATTAGGGTGTAAAAACTCGGACACTTATTCGGACCCTATTACACGGTGCCAGAGATGTAATTATGGTGTTTACTTGCCATTTCTCACGCATTAGGGTTTAAACACTCGGACACCTATTCGGACCCTTTTGCATGATGGCAGATATGTAATTATGGTGTTTGTTTGCCAATTCTCATACATTAGGGTTTAAATACTCGGACACTTATTCGAACCCTCGTGCATGATGGCAGATATGTAATTATGGTGTTTACTTGCCATTTCCCATGCAATAGGATTCGAACACTCCGAAACTTATTCCGACCTTATCGTATGGTGGCAAATATGTAATTATGCTGTTTGCTTGCCATTTCTCATACAATACGGTTTAAACACTCGGATACTTATTCGAACCCTCTTGCGTGATGGCAGATATGTAATTAGGGTATTTACTTGCCATTTCCCATGCATTAGTGTTTAAACACTCGGACACTTATTCGGACGCTCTTGCATGATGGCAGATATGTAATTATCGTGTTTACTTGCCATTTTTCCTGCAATAGGATTCGAACACTCGGATACTTATTCGGACCCTCTTGCATGCTGGCAAAGATGTAACTATGTTGCTTACTTGCCACTTCTCATGCATTTTGGTTTAAACACTAGGACACTTTTTTGGACCCCGTTGCATGACGGCAAATATGTAACTGTGGTGTTTGTTTTCCATTTTCTCTGCGTTAGGGTTCGAACACTCGTACGCGTATTCGGACCCTCTTGCATGATGGCATATATGCAATTATGCTGTTCGCTTGCATGATGGCAGATATGTAATTATGGTGTTTACTTGCCATTTCTCATACATTAGGGTTTAAACACTCGGACACTTATTCGGACCCTCTTGAAAGATGGCAATTATGTAATTATGGTGTTTGTTTGCCATTTCTCGTGCAATAGGATTCGAACACTCGGAAACTTATTCCGACCCTATCGCATGGTGGCAGATATGTAATTATGGTGTTTGGTTGCCATTTCTCATACATTAGGGTTTAAACACTCGGACACTTATTCGAACCGTCTTGCATAATGGCAGATACGTAATTATGGTGTTTACTTTCCATTTCGCATGCAGTAGTGTTTAGACACTCGGACACTTATTCGGACCCTCTTGCATGATGGCAGATATGTAGTTATCGTGTTTACTTGCCATTTCTCATGTAATAGGATTCGAACACTCGGATACTTATTCAGACCCTCTTGCATGGTGGCAGAGATGTAACTATGCTGTTTACTTGCCACCTCTCATTCATTTTGGTTTAAACACTAGGACACTTATTCGGACCCTCTTGCTTGGCGGCAGATATGTAACTATGGTGCTTGTTTGCCATTTCTTCTGCATTAGGGTTCGAACACTCGGACACTTATTCGGACCCTCCTGCATGATGGCAGATATGTAATTATGGTGTTCGCTTGCCATTTCTCATGAATTACGCTTTAAACACTCAGACACTTATTCGAACCCTCTTGCATGATGGCAGATTTGTAATTATAGTGTTTACTTGTCATTTCTCATACATTATGGTTTAAACAATCGGACACTTATTCAGACCCTCTTGAAAGATGGCAGATATGCAATTATGGTGTTTGTTTGCCATTTCTCGTGCAATAGGATTCGAACACTCCGAAACTTATTCCGACCCTATCGCATGATGGCAGATATGTAATTATGATGTTTACTTGCCATTTCGCATGCATTAGTGTTTAAACACTCGGACACTTATTCGGACCCTCTGGCATGACGGCAGATATGTAATTATGGTGTTCGCTTGCCATTTCTCATGAATTACGCTTTAAACACTCAGACACTTATTCGAACCCTCTTGCATGATGACAGATATGTAATTATATTGTTTACTTGCCATTTCTCATACGTTAGGGTTTAAACACTCGGACACTTATTCGAACCCTCTTGAAAGATGGCAGATATGTAATTATGGTGTTTGTTTGCCATTTCTCGTGCAATAGGATTCGAACACTCCGAAACTTATTCCGACCCTATCACATGATGGCAGATATGTAATTATGGTGTTTACTTGCCATTTCTCATACATTAGGGTTTAAACACCCGGACACTTATTTGAACCCTCTTGCATGATGGCAGATATGTAATTACGGTGTTTACTTGCCATTTCCCATGCATGAGTATTTAAACACTCGGACACTTATTCGTACCCTCTTGCATGATGGCAGATATGTAATTATCGTGTTTACTTGCCATTTCTCATGCAATAGGATTCGAACACTCGGACACTTATTCGGACCCTCTTGCATGCTGGCAAAGATGTAACCGTGCTGTTTACTTGCCACTTCTCATGCATCCGGGTTTAAACAATAGGACACTTATTCGGACCCTTTTGCATGACAGCATATATGTAACTATGGTGTTTTTTTGGCATTCCTTCTGCATTAGGGTTCGAACACTCGGACACTTATTCGGACCCTCTTGTATGATGGCAGATATGCAATTATGGTGTTCGCTTGCCATTTCTCATGAATTACGCTTTAAACACTCAGACACTTATTCGAACCCTCTTGCATGATGGCAGATATGTAATTATTGTGTTTACTTGCCATTTCTCATACATTAGGTTTTAAACACTCGGACACTTATTCGGACCCTCTTGAAAGATGGCAGATATGTAATTATGGCGTTTGTTTGCCATTCCTCGTGCAATAGGATTCGAACACTCCGAAACTTATTCCGACCCTATCGCATGATGGCAGATATGTAATTATCGTGCTTGCTTGCCATTTCTCATAGATTAGGGTTTAAACACTCGGACACTTATTCAGACCCTCCTGAATGATGGCAGATATGTAATATTGGTGTTTGTTTTCCATTGCATGTGTATTAGGATTCGACCACTTGGACACTTACTCGGACCCCCTTGCGTAATGGCAGATCTGTAATTATGGTGTTTGTTTGCCATTTCTGGGGAACTAGGATTCAAACACTCGGACACTTATTCGGACCCTCTTACATGATGGCAGATATGTAATTATGGTGTTTTTTTGCCATTTCTCATGCATTAGGGTTTAAAGACTCGGACACATATTCGGACCCTCTTACATGATGACAGATATGTAATTATGGTGTTTACTTGCCATTTCTCATACATTCGGGTTGAAACACTCCGACACTTATTCGGACCCTCTTGTATGATGGCAGATATGTAATTATGGTGTTTACTTCCCATTTCTCAGGCATTAGCGTTTAAACACTCAGACACTTATCGGACCCTCTTATACGATGGCAGATCTGTAATTATGGTGTTTACTTTCCATTTCTCATGCATTAGGGTTTAAGCACTCGGACACTTATTTCGGACCCCCTTGCATGGTGGGAGTTATGTAATTATCGTGTTTACTTGCCATTTCTCATGCAATACGATTCGAACACTCGGATACTTATTCGGACCCTCTCGCATGCTGGCAGAGATGTAGGTATGCTGTTTACTTGCCACTTCTCATGCATTTGGGTTTAAACACTAGGACACTTATTCGGACCCTCTTGCACGACGACAGATATGTAACTATGGTGTTTGTTTGCCATTTCTTCTGCATTAGGGTTCGAACACTCGGACACTTATTCGGATCCCCTTGCATTATGGCAGATATGTAATTATTGTGCTCGCTTGCCATTTCTCATGAATTACGCTTTAAACACTCAGACACTTATTCGAACCCACTTGCATGATGGCAAATATGTAATTATAGTGTTTACTTGCCATTTCTCATACATTAGGGTTTAAAGACTCGGACACTTATTCGGACCATCTTGAAAGATGGCAGATATGTAATTATGGTGTTTGTTTGCCATTTCTCGTGCAATAGGATTCGAACACTCCGAAACTTATTCTGACCCTATCGCATGATGGCAGATATGTAGTTATGGTGTTTGCTTGCCATTTCTCATACATTAGGGTTTAAACAATCAGACACTTATTCGAACCCTCTTGTATGATGGCAGATATGTAATTATGGTGTTTACTGGCCATTTCCCATGCATTAGTGTTTAAACACTTGGACACTTATTCGGACCCTCTTGCTTGGCGGCAGATATGTAACTATGGTGCTTGTTTGCCATTTCTTCTGCATTAGGGTTCGAACACTCGGACACTTATTCGGACCCTCCTGCATGATGGCAGATCTATAATTATGGTGTTTGTTTGCCATTTCTGGGGAACTAGGATTCGAACACTCGGACACTTATTCGGACCCTCTTACATGATGGCAGATATGTAATTATTGTGTTTTTTTTCCATTTCTCATGCATTAGGGTTTAAACACTCGGACACTTATTCGGACCCTCTTACATGATGACAGATATGTAATTATGATGTTTACTTGCCATTTCTCATGCATTCGGGTTGAAACACTCCGACACTTATTCGGACCCTCTTGTATGATGGCAGATATGTAATTATGGTGTTTACTTTCCATTTCTCAGGCATTAGGGTTTAAACACTCAGACACTTATCGAACCCTCTTGTACGATGGCAGATTTGTAATTATGGTGTTTACTTGCCATTTCTCATGCATTAGGGTTTAAGCACTCGAACACTTATTTCGGACCCTCTTGCATGATGGGAGTTATGTAATTATCGTGTTTACTTGCCGTTTCTCATGCAATACGATTCGAACACTCGGATACTTATTCGGACCCTCTCGCATGCTGGCAGAGATGTAGGTATGCTGTTTACTTGCCACTTCTCATGCATTTGCGTTTAAACACTAGGACACTTATTCGGACCCTCTTGCACGACGACAGATATGTAACTACGGTGTTTGTTTGCCATTTCTTCCACATTAGGGTTCGAACACTCGGACACTTATTCGGACCCCCTTGCATTATGGCAGATATGTAATTATTGTGCTCGCTTGCCATTTCTCATGAATTACGCTTTAAACACTCGGACACTTATTCGAACCCACTTGCATGATGGCAAATATGTAATTATAGTGTCTAATTGCCATTTCTCATACATTAGGGTTTAAAGACTCGGACACTTATTCGGACCCTCTTGAAAGATGGTAGATATGCAATTATGGTGTTTGTTTGCCATTTCTCGTGCAATAGGATTCGAACACTCCGAAACTTATTCTGACCCTATCGCATGATGGCAGATACGTAATTATGGTGTTTGCTTGCCATTTCTCATACATTAGGGTTTAAACAATCAGACACTTATTCGAACCCTCTTGTATGATGGCAGATATGTAATTGTGGTGTTTACTTGCCATTTCCCATGAATTAGTGTTTAAACACTCGGACACTTATTCGGACCCTCTTGCATGATTGCTGATATGTAATTGTCGTGTTTACTTGCCATTTCTCATGCAGTAGGATTCGAACACTCGGATACTTATTCGGACCCTCTTGCATGCTGGCAAAGATGTAACTATGCTGTTTACTTGCCACTTCTCACGCATTTGCGTTTACACACTAGGAAACTTATTCGGACCCTCTTGCATGACGACAGATATGTGACTATGGTGTTTGTTTTCCATTTCGTCTCCATTAGGGTTCGAACACTCGGACACGTATTCGGACCCTCTTGCATGATGGAAGGTATGTAATTGTGGCGGTCGCTTGCCATTTCTCATGAATTATGCTTTAAACACTCGGACACTTATTCGAACCCTCTTGCATGATGGCAGAGACGTAATTATGGTGATTACTTGCCACTTCGCATGCATTAGTGTTTAAACAATCGGACACTTATTCGGAGCCTCTTGCATGATGGCAGATATGTAGTTATCGTGTTTACTTGCCATTTCTCATGCTATAGGATTCATACACTCGGATACTTATTCGGACCCTCTTGCATGCTGGCAAAGATGTAACCATCCAGTTTACTTGCAACTTCTCATGCATTTGGGTTTAAACAATTGGACACTTATTCGGACCCTCTTGCTTGACGGCAGATATGTAACTATAGTGCTTGTTTGCCATTCCTTCTGCATTAGGGTTCGAACACTCGGACACTTATTCGGACCCTCTTGTGTGATGGCAGATATGTAATTATGGTGTTTGCTTGCCATTTCTCATGAATTACGCTTTAAACACTCAGACACTTATTCGAACCCTTTTGCATGATGGCAGATATGTAATTATATTGTTTACTTGCTATTTCTCGTACATTAGGGTTTAAACACCTGGACACTTATTCGGACCCTCTTGAAAGATGGCAGATATGTAATTATGGTGTTTGTTTGCCATTTCTCGTGCAATAGGATTCGAACACTCCGAAATTTATTCCGACCCTATCGCATGTTGGCAGATATGTAATTATGGTGTTTGCTTGCCATTTCTCATACATTATGGTTTAAACACTCGGACACTTATTCGAACCCTCTTGCATGATGGGAGATATGTAATTATGGTGTTAACTTGCCATTTTGCATGCATTAGTGTTTAAACACTCGGACACTTATTCGGACCCTCTTACATGATGGCAGATATGTAATTATCGTGTTTGCTTGCCATTTCTCATGCAATAGGATTCGAACACTCGGATACTTATTCGGACCCTCTTGCATGCTGGCAAAAATGTGACCGTGCTGTTTACTTGCCACTTCTCATGGATTTGGGTTTAAAGAATAGGACACTTATTCGGACCCTCTTGTATGACGGCAGATATGTAACTATGGTGTTTGCTTGCCATTCTTTCTGCATTAGGGTTCGAACACTCAGACGCTTATTCGAACTCTCTTGCATGATGGAAGATATGCAATTATGGTGTTCGCTTGCCATTTCCCCTAAATTACGCTTTAAACACTCGGACACTTATTCGAACCCTCTTGCATGATGGCAGATATATAATTATAGTGTGTACTTGCCATTTCTCATCCATTTGGTTTTAAACACTCGGAAACTTATTCGGACCCTCTTGAAAGATGGCAGATATGTAATTATGGTGTTTGTTTGTCATTTCTCGTGCAATAGGATTCGAACACTCCGAAACTTATTCCGACCCTATCGCATGATGGCAGATATGTAATTATGGTGTTTACTTGCCATTTCCTATGCATTAGTGTTTAAACACTTGGACAGTTGTTCAGACCCTCTGGAATGATGACAGATATGTAATTATGGTGTTTTTGTTTGCCATTTCCCATGTATTATGGTTTAAATAGTGGGACACTTTTTCGGACCCTCGCATGATGGCATATGTGTAATTATGGTATTTGTTGGCCATTTCTCGTGCAATTGGATTCGAATACTCGGACACTTATTCGGACCCTCTTGCATGATGACACATATGTAATTATTGTGTTTACTTGCCATTTCACATGTATTAGGGTTTAAACACTCGGACACTTATTCGAACCCTCCTGCATGATGGCAGATTTGTAATATTGGTGTTTGTTTTCCATTGCTTGTGTATTAGGATTCGAACACTTGGACACTTATTCGGACCCTCTTGCGTGATGGCAGATCTGTAATTATGATGTTTGTTTGCCATTTCTGGGGTACTAGGATTCGAACACTCGGACACTTATTCGGACCCTCTTGCATGATGGCAGATATGTAATTATGGTGTTTTCTTGCCATTTCTCATGCATTAGGGTTTAAACACTCGGACACTTATTTGGACCCTCTTACATGATGACAGATATGTAATTATGGTGTTTACTTGCCATTTCTCATACATTAGGATTGAAACACTCCGACACTTATTCGGACCCTCTTGCATGATGGCAGATATGTAATTATGGTGTTTACTTCCCATTTCTCATGCATTTGGGTTTAAACGCTCAGACACTTATCGGACCCTCTTATACGATGGTAGATATGTAATTATGGTGTTTACTTGCCATTTCCCACGCATTAGTGTTTTAACACTCGGACACTTATTCAGACTCTCTTGCGTGATGGCAGATATGTAATTATCGTGTTTACTTGCCTTTTCTCATGCAATTGGATTCGAACACTCGGATACTTATTCAGACCCTCTTGCATGCTGGCAGAGATGCAACTATGCTGTTTACTTGCCACTTCTCTTGCTTGACGGCAGATATGTAATTGTGGTGTTTGTTTGCCATTTCTTCCGAATTAGGGTTCGAACACTCGGACACTTATTCGGACCCTCTTGCATGATGGCAAATATGTAATTATGGTGTTCGCTTGCCATTTGTAATGAATTACGCTTTCAACACTCAGACACTTATTCGAACCCTCTTGCAGGATGGCAGATATGTAATTATGGTGTTTACTTGCCATTTCCCATGCATTAGTGTTTAAACACTCGGACACTTATTCGGA
The DNA here is from genome assembly GCF_004153795.1 of Camellia sinensis. Taxonomy (NCBI): domain Eukaryota; kingdom Viridiplantae; phylum Streptophyta; class Magnoliopsida; order Ericales; family Theaceae; genus Camellia; species Camellia sinensis. The sequence continues at coordinate 2,749,664 of NW_021024612.1, forward strand.
CCCTCTTGCATGATGGTAGATACGTAATTATTGTGTTTACTTGCCATTTCTCCTGCAATAGGATTCGAACACCCCGAAACATATTCTGACCCTATCACATGATGGCAGATATGTAATTATGGTTTTTGCTTGCCATTTCTCATAGATTAGGGTTTAAACTATCAGACACTTATTCGAACCCTCTTGTATGATAGCAGACATGTAATTATGGTGTTTACTTGCCATTTCCCATGTGTTAGTATTTAAACACTCGGACACTTATTCGGACCCTCTTGCATGATGGCTGATATGTAATTGTTGTGTTTACTTGCCATTTCTCATGCAATAGGATTCGAACGCTCGGATACTTATTCGGACCCTCTTGTATGCTGGCAAAGATGTAACTATGCTGTTTACTTGCCAATTCTCATGCATTTGGCTTTAAACACTAGGAAACTTATTCGGACCCTCTTGCATGACGACACATATGTAACTATGGTGTTTGTTTGCCATTTCTTCTACATTAGGGTTCGATCACTCGGACACGTATTCGGACCCACTTGCATGATGGAAGATATGCAATTATGGTGTTCGCTTGCCATTTCTCATGAATTACGCTTTAACCACTCGGACACTTATTCGAACCCTCTTGCATGATGGTAGATACGTAATTATGGAGTTTACTTGCCATTTCGCACGCATTAATGTTTAAACACTCGGACAATTACTCGGACCCTCTTGCATGATGGCAGATATGTAGTTATGGTGTTTACTTGCCATTTCTCATGCTATAGGATTCGAACACTCGGATACTTATTCGGACCCTCTTGCATGCTGGCAAAGATGTAACTATGCTGTTTACTTGCCACTTCTCATGCATTTGGGTTTAAACACTAGGATACTTATTCGGACCCTCTTGCATGACGACAGATATGTGACCATGGTGTTTATTTGCCATTTCTTCTGCATTAGGGTTCGAACACTCGGACACGTATTCTGACCCACTTGCATGATGGCAGATATGCAATTATTGCGTTCGCTTGCCATTTCTCATGAATTACGCTTTAATCACTCGGACACTCATTCGAACCCTCTTGCATGATGGCAGATACGTAATTATGGGGTTTACTTGCCATTTCGCATGCATTAGTGTTTAAACACTCGGCCACTTATTCGGACCCTCTTGCATGATGGCAGATATGTAGTTATCGTGTTTACTTGCCATTTCTCATGCATTTGGGTTTGAACACTAGGAAACTTATTTGGACCCTCTTGCATGGCGACATATATGTAACTATGGTGTTTGTTTTCCATTTCTTCTGCATTAGGGTTCGAACACTCGGACATGTATTCAGACCCTCTTGCATGATGGCAGATATGCAATTATGGTGTTCGCTTGCCATTTCTCTTGAATTATGCTTTAAACACTCGGACACTTATTCGAACCCTCTTGCATGATGGCAGAAAAGAAATTATATTGTTTACTTGCCATTTCTCATACATTTGGGTTTAAACATTCGGACACTTATTCGAACCCTCTTGAAAGATGGCAGAAATGTAATTATGCTGTTTGTTTGCCATTTCTCGTGCAATAGGATTCGAACACTCCGAAACTTATTCTGACCCTATCGCATGACGGCAGATATGTAATTATGGTGTTTGCTTGCCATTTCTCATACATTAGGGTTTAAACAATCAGACACTTATTGGAACCCCCTTGCATGATGGCAGATATGTAATTATGGTGTTTACTTGTCATTTCCCATGCATTAGTGTTCAAACACTCGGACACTTTTTTGGACCCTCTTGCATGATGGCTGATATATAATTATCGTGTTTACTTGCCATTTCTCATGCTATAGGATTGGAACACTCGGATACTTATTCGGACCCTCTTGCATGCAGGCAAAGATGTAACTATGCTGTTTACTTGCCACTTCTCATGCATTTGGGTTTAAACGCTTGGAAACTTATTCGGACCCTTTTGCATGATGGCAGATATGTACCTATGGTGTTTGTTTGCCATTTCTTCTGCATTAGGGTTCGAACACTCGGAGACGTATTCGGACCCTCTTGCATGATGGTAGATATGCAATTACGGTGTTCGCTTGCCATTTCTCATGAATTATGCTTTAAACACTCAGACACTTATTCGAACCGTCTTGCATGATGGCAGAGATGTAATTATGGTGTTTACTTACCATTTCTCATACATTAGCGTTTAAACAGTCGGACACTTATTCGGAACCCCTTGAAAGATGGCAGATATGTAATTACGGTGTTTGTTTGCTATTTCTCGTGCAATAGGATTCGAACACTCCGAACCCTATTCCGACCCTATCGCATGGTGGCAGATATGTGACTATGGTGTTTGCTTGACATTTCTCATACATTAGGGTTTAAACACTCGAACACTTATTCGAACCCTCTTGCATGATGGCAGATATGTAATTATGGTGTTTACTTGCCATTTCCCATGCATTAGTGTTTAAACACTCGGACACTTATTCGGACCCTCTTGCATGCTGGCAGAGATGTAACTATGCCGTTTACTTGCCACTTCTCATGCATTTGGGTTTAAACACTAGGACACTTATTCGGACCCTCTTGCTTGACGGCAGATATGTAACGATGGTGTTTGTTTTCCATTTCGTCTGCATTAGGGTTCGAACACTCGGACACATATTTGGACCCTCTTGCATGATGGCAGATATGTAATTTTGGTGTTCGCTTGCCAATTCTCATGAATTACGCTTTAAACACTCAGACACTTATTCGAACCCTCTTATATGATGACAGATATGTAATTATAGTGTTTACTTGCCATTTCTCATACATTAGCGTTTAAACACTCGGACACTTATTCAGACCCTCTTGAAAGATGGCAGATATGTAATTATGGTGTTTGTTTGCCATTTCTCGTGCAATAGGATTCGAACACTCCGAAACTTATTCCGACCCTATCGCATGATGGCAGATATGTAATTATGGTGTTTGCTTGCCATTTCTCATACATTAGGGTTTAAACACTCGGACACTTATTCGAACCCTCTTGCATAATGGCTGATATGTAATTATGGTGTTCGCTTGCCATTTCTCATGAATTACGCTTTAAACACTCGGACACTCATTCGAACCCTGTTGCATGATGGCAAATATGTAATTATAGTGTTTACTTGCCATTTCTCATACATTAGGGTCTAAACACTCGGACACTTATTCGGACCCTCTTGATAGATGGCAGATTTGTAATTATGGTGTTTGTTTGCCATTTCTCGTGCAATAGGATTCGAACACTCCGAAACTTATTCTGACCCTATCGCGTGACGGCAGATATGTAATTACGGTGTTTGCTTGCCATTTCACATACATTAGGGTTTAAACAATCGGACACTTATTCGAACTCGCTTGCATGATGGCAGATATGTAATTATGGTGTTTACTTGCCATTTCCCATGCATTAGTGTTTAGACACTCGGGCACTTATTTGGACCCTCTTGCATGATGGCAGATATGTAATTATCGTGTTTACTTGCCATTTCTCCTGCAATAGGATTCGAACACTCGGATACTTATTCGGACCCTCTTTCATGCTGGCAAAGATGTAACTATGATGTTTACTTGCCACTTCTCATGTATTTGGGTTTAAACACTAGGACACTTATTCGAATGCTCTTGCATGACGGCAGATATGTAACTATGGTGTTTGTTTGCCATTTGTTCTGCATTAGGGTTCGAATAGTCGGACACGTATTCGGACCCTCTTGCATGATGGCAGATATGCAATTATGGTATTCGCTTGCCATTTCTCATGAATTACGCTTTAAACACTCGGACACTTATTCGAACCCTCTTGCATGATGGCAGATATGTAATTATGGTGTTTACTTGCCATTTCTCATACATTTGGGTTTAAACACTCAGACACTTATTTGGACCCTCTCGAAAGATGGCAGATATGTAATTATGGTGTTTGTTTGCCATTTCTCGTGCAATAGGATTCGAACACTCCGAAACTTATTCCGACCCTATCGCACGATGGCAGATATGTAATTATGGTGTTTGCTTGCCATTTCTCATACATTAGGGTTTAAACACTCGGACACTTATTCGAACCCAGTTATATGATGGCAGATATGTAATTATGGTGTTCGCTTGCCATTTCTCATCAATTACACTTTAAACACTCGGACACTCATTCGAGCCCTCTTGCATGATGGCAGATATGTAATTATAGTGTTTACTTGCCATTTCTCATACATTAGGGTTTAAACACTCGGACACTTATTCGGACCCTCTTGAAAGATGGCAGATACGTAATTATGGTGTTTGTTTGCCATTTCTCGTGCAATAGGATTCGAACTCTCTAAAACATATTCTGACCCTATCGCATGACGGCAGATATGTATTTATGGTGTTTGCTTGCCATTCCTCATACATTCGGGTTTAAACAATAGGACACTTATTCAAACCCTCTTGCATGATGACAGATATGTAATTATGGTGTTTACTTGCCATTTACCATGCATTAATGTTTAAACACTCGGACACTTATACGGACCCTCTTGCATGATGGCAGATATGTAATTGTTGTGTTTACTTGCCATTTCTCCTGCAATAGGATTCGAACACTCGGATACTTATTCGGACCCTCTTGCATGCTGGCAAAGATGTAACTATGCTGTTTACTTGCCACTTCTCATGCATTTGGGTTTAAACACTAGGACACTTATTCGGACCCTCTTGCATGACTGCAGATATGTAACTATGGTGTTTGTTTGCCATTTCTTCTGCATTAGGGTTCGAACACGCGGACACGTATTCGGACCCTCTTGTATGATGGCAGATATGCAATTGTGGTGTTCGCTTGCCATTACTCATGAATTTCACTTTAAACACTCGGACACATATTCGAACCCTCTTGCATGATGGCAGATATGTAATTATCGTGTTTACTTGCCATTTCTCATACATTTGGGTTTAAAGACTTGGACACTTATTCGGACCCTCTTGAAAGATGGCGGATATGTAATTATGGTGTTTGTTTGCCATTTCTCGTGCAATAGGATTCGGACACTCCAAAACTTATTCCGACCCTATCGCATGGTGGCAGATATGAATTACGGTGTTTGTTTACCATTTCTCATACATTAGGGTTTAAACACTCGGACACTTATTCAAACCCTCTTGCATGATGGCAGATATGTAATTATGGTGTTTACTTGCCGTTTCCCACGCATTAGTGTTTTAACACTCGGACACTTATTCGGACCCTCTTGCGTGATGGCAGATATGTAATTATCGTGTTTACTTGCCATTTCTCATGCAATTGGATTCGAACACTCGAATACTTATTCAGACCCTCTTGCATGCTGGCAGAGATGTAACTATGCTGTTTACTTGCCACTTCTCTTGCATTTGGGTTTAAACACTAGGACACTTATTCGGACCCTCTTGCTTGACGGCAGATATGTAACTATGGTGTTTGTTTGCCATTTCTTCCGAATTAGGGTTCGAACACTCAGACACTTATTCGGACCCTCTTGCATGATGGCAGATATTTAATTATGGTGTTCGCTTGCCATTTGTAACGAATTACGCTTTAAACACTCAGACACTTATTCGAACCCTCTGGCAGGATGGCAGATATGTAATTATGGTGTTTACTTGCCATTTCCCATGCATTAGTGTTTAAACACTCGGACACTTATTCAGACCCTCTTGCATGATGGCAGATACGTAATTATTGTGTTTACTTGCCATTTCTCCTGCAATAGGATTCGAACACTTGGATACTTATTCGGACCCTCTTGCATGCTGGCAAAGATGTAACTATGCTGTTTACTTGCCACTTCTCATGCATTTGGGTTTAAACACTAGGACACTGTAATGACCCCAAAGTGCGTGTAGAAGGTTATCCTTATTTAATTAGGGGTTAATGTGTTTGTTGTTGGAATTAAAGAACTATTCGTTGAGTTATGTCTTTGAAACTGGAATTGGTGACCTTACCAAACAATCTAAAATTTTTCCCTCCGCTCGAGCGAAGTAGTTGGCGCTCGAGCGTACTTTTGGGGTCTCCAGTAATTTTGCAGGCAGACTAAAATTCTGGGAGAGGTGATTTTCTGCTCGAGCGTATAAGTGGGCGCTCGAGCGGGTCGCCTGGTTAAGTTTGATTCTGAGACTCGTGGACTTATTTTTGATGTTCTCCTTAGTGTGTTTGGAATGTTCTTACCTTATTTTGGGTCATTGATTGAGATGTTAATATGATGGTAAAGTAAGATTGGATCAAAAACTTTAATTTGAATAATTCGTTTACGACCAACCGTCACTCTTTTGCCCTTTTCTTTTTTCACACTTGGAATTTGGATGTGAGGTTAGAACCATTGGAAATTTTATTTTCGGGGCTTCAATTTGGACACAAGAACGACCTAAAACGGAGTCCGGATGGGAGAGTTACACCTGTTTGAAGTTTTGGAATCTGTGCTAAGAGCAGGTCCGCTCGAGCGGGAATAGGGACGCTCGAGCGGGTTTTTCGGGGCAGCAGCTTTAAAAACGGGATTTTAGATCATTTCTTATATCTTTCTTCCTCCCTATTCCTTCCTCTTTGCCAAAGTCCGAAACCCTAACTCTCAAACCTTTGATTTCATCTATTTTTACCAACAATCCACCATGGATCATGCATCAAGGGGGAAGAAGAGGTGAAGATCAACTTTTCCAACCGATTAGATTTGGGGATTTTGAGAGGATGCATTCAACCTAGCTTCTTTGCTTCCAATTTCGAGGTAGGGGGTTCTCTTAGCCTTGAATGTTTATGATTCAAAGTGATTTTGTTGGTACTTTGGGATTTTATTGACATTTTGGAATCTTGAGTTGATTATGGGATAGGGATACTTATGGCTTTATGTTTATGCACAATTGGGGCTTCCACTCTACTTCACAATGGATGTTGAATGTTTTTAGCATATTGGCATATAGTAATTGTTGATTCGGCGATTTCACTAAGAAAAGAGGAAAACCCCAATTTTCTTGGAAACCCTAGGTTGATTAATGATGATAACTAATGAATTGACCCAAATTGAAAGTAGAGTAATGAAATTGAGATATTGAATTAGATGTGTTCAAGTTTAATTGGAATTTGGAAATATTTGGAAATTATGTTTAAAATTTGGGAATGAACTTTGTTATAAATGTTGGAATTCATGCTATCATGGAAAGGAAAAATTAGGGGAATAATTTAGTAAGGATATGGATGACATGAACTCGGTTTTGGAATGTTAAAATGAAATTCAAGGGTTTATTTTGTATTATGTTGAATTGCAAATGGTGTTAATGAACTAAATGAAGTTGTACTATGATGAATTATGTTTGAATTACGTGACTTGTGTAGGATTAGCTACAAGGACGGACCACGCACCTGAACACTGTGAGTAGTAGTACAAAAAATGTACATTTTATCTATTGTTGATAATTATTGTTACTAATGCTCCGTTCTTTGTAAGTGTTATACGAACATCTATGACAATTGGAATTCAATATGAACTGACATGAACACTGAAAGATTCAAGGGCTTTAATGCCAATATGTTTACAAGGGCTTCATGCCATTTACAAGGGCTTTATGCCATTTACAAGGGCTTCATGCCATTTTCAAGGGCTTTATGCCATTTACAAGGGCTTCATGCCATTTTCAAGGGCTTCATGCCATTTACAAGGGCTTTATGCCATTTTCAAGGGCTTCATGCCATTTTCAAGGGCTTCATGCCATTTACAAGGGCTTCATGCCACTTTCAAGGGCTTCATGCCATTTTCAAGGGCTTAAATGCCAATATGTTTCAAGGGCATAAATGCCAATATGTTTCAAGGGCTTAAATGTCAACATGTTTCAAGGGCTTAAATGCCAATATGTCTCAAGGGCTTTCTGCCATTCTTATAAGGGCTTTATGCCATTCTGATAAGGGCTTTATGTTATTCTGACAAGGGCTTCATGCCATGTATATAAGGGCTATATGCCATTATGTTTAAAAGCTTAATGTTAATGTGTTCAAGGGCTTGAAACCATTATGACTCACGATTGGGGCCTAAGGCCATTTGAAATGAAAACAGGAACAGATTAACTACATGATCTTCGCATTTATTTATGCATTGTTATGTATTATGTTTAAATTGTGCATTTATGTATCATACTATTCACTGAGCTTGGCTCACCCTCTGTTATGTCTGTTTCTGTAGGTCACCAATCAGGCGGTCAGTCCTAGCCAAGACGCCGTTTCCTTTTGTCAACCTTCATATGTTCAGGCACTGTTTATGTGAGGCCCCTGACTTTTTTTAAACCTTATTAGGTCCCTAAATTTTGAATTATTATAATAAAGCCCTTAGTTCGTCGATTAATCGCAAATTAAGCCCTAACACTAAAAACGCATCACGGGCGAATCCATACAAACCCTAATCGATCCTGGAAGCTTAGAAATCACTTCTAACACTCTAATATTAATTACTTAACTCTCAAATTTTAGATTAATCGCTCTAAACCTTAACTTTCAATTTTTACAGTCATCGTTCGGTTATTTACCTTTAGATTCAAAGCAAGATAATACAAACTGAATTATTTTACCCTTGAAATAGATACTTTAACTGAACCCAAGCCCGCACATTTTTATCACAAATTGACCCCAAACAAGTACTATTATATATATATACACTTTTACCCAAAAATATTTTTTAATAATATGTTTTACAATTTCCAAGATTTGTACAAAATATATATATATATATATATAACATGACCATCAATTCACCATCACATGGCTAGCTACCATACCCCCCTAGACTATAATCATTGTACTTTAAAATCTCTTGAAATCTTGGAGCAATAATGACTTTGGTACCTATAAAGATTTGCTATATTTTTGTGTGTACTTCTAAGATATTTACATTAGTCCTATACTTAACTAGATCATAATTAAATACATCATTAAGGTTCTAATCCTCCTCATTTCATTACATTTAATGTGAAGCCCCAGAAAAATGTATTTGAATTATTTCCTTCAAACCCCTTTGTTTCTTAAATTATTTCGAATCTTGCCAGATAGCATTTTTAATTTTTATCGGAACAGGAATTACACTAGCCAGATTAGGTTCCCTAACCTAATTTAATTTAATTCTACATAAGTAAGGTTCCAATACATGAGTTTGATTCCAAGCCCTCACTTCTTTATTTAAATTCTAAATTTACCCAAAACTAGTACTTGTACCTTGTACCTTGGTATACCATCAATCTTGCAATATATATATATATAGGTATGTATACACCTTGAGGAATGTGCCTAGGACATAAAATAATAAAGAAATTTCCCTTCACCCTTCCCTATGGCTAGCCTTCCTAGAAGAAAGTGAGAAGCCAATTTCCAAGAAACATCATCATGAACTTCTAGGAAAAACCACCAACCTATGACCTAGACCTAGGGTGCAAGTTTCAAAACTAGTTCCCTTTTAACTAAGTGTTGCCTAAATCATTGACCAAGCCTCCCTAATCCCTTCCATTTCCTTAGCATCCAAACAAATCCTAACATTCCCATCCATTTCCAACTAAGGGACTTTTTAGACTTTTTGCCTCAAAGGTTTGTCTATAAATACCAACACATCCCCCTAGCTTGCAAACACACATAACACACTCATCCACACACATATTCTATTAGAGAGAGGGAGGAGAGCAAGAGAGAGAAGTCTAGAGAGGGAGAGGGAGGAAGAAGATAGCCTTCTTATGCAAACTTAGTAGGTAAGCCACCAACACAACCTTCTCTTCATTTTCTTTTCTAATGCACGTTCATTTTAAAGATTTTAAGTAATGTTTCAGATCTGTTATTATCATGTTCTTATGTTAAAAATACTAAGATTTGAGTATTGTTTCCATTTCTCTTGTATTTTCCTCATTTTGGTACAAACCATCTTCTTTTTGTACAAATCTCTCAACCTTTCAAGGGCACTCTTTCAAACAATCAAACGAATTTTCTGAGTTAAACATGGATAGTTAGCATGTTTTCCTCACAAAGAGATGGAAACTTTCCATGGTGAGCCCCCTTATAAAATTTCTTGTTTTGGCATTCCACCTTAAAACCTGTTTTTTTCAGTCAATTCAAAAATTCCAGAAAAATGTAAAAAAATATTCTGAACCTCTATTTATGTCAAACCTTCCTTAAGGAGTTATATTTCAACTAAAATTGGTTTCATCGAAAACATGAGCGGTTTGCAAGAAAATCAAGTTTTCGTAACAGTCGACAGATCTGGGCAGATTCTGGACAGATTCTGGAACAGTGCTGGACTATTTTCTAAATAACTTAAAATCGGGAAAAAGCAATCCCATTTCCGAAAAATGTTCTAGGAACTAGATCAAATTCTCTACGAACATAGGAAAACCGAGTCCGGTGGATGAACCTAAGTAGTTCCTTCCATATTAACCTTCATTGTGATGTATAATTCTGGAAATTTGTTTTATGTATTGGATGGTTTTATACCCTTTTTATCATCAAAAAGTTTATTAGCTTAATCATATCTTGGCATGATATTGTATGTGTTATGTTATGTTATTTATCTTCTTAGGAGGCCATGCTTATGTGAATTTTATTTTTTGTTAGGTTGGACTAACCTTGACTTAAAACACTTAATTCAACGGGAAACTAATTGGGTGGGTATTGGGTTTCGAAACAGATTGAGTAATGAAAAAAATGAGAAAATGTGATAATATGATTTGTTGGGATGCGTTCCCTATATCGAAGTTAAAAGTCTTGTGCGAGGTGGTTTTCGGAACCCTTGGAACGGAGCGGTTTATTTCGGGACCCTAGGTAGCTTGGTGTAAGGAGGGATTCGGGCAAGGCCCTATCTTTTACCCGCTCTTTTGAGGCCCTGCGGTTTGGCGCTACGCGGTACATAAACTTGGTAGGCATCCGAGGTTAGTTCTGCACAAAGTCAGCAAAAAGGGGGATACCGAATAATCCGCGTCCCGATTCTTGTGGTTGGAGAGGACGAAAAATCTCTTTGGGGGATTTAGTTTTACTAAACATCTAACTTTGTAACATTTATTTTACTTACTTACTTGAGTATATGCTTTATACTTGATGTTCATATTTTGTTGATTATGTATTGGACTGGGAAAAAGGGGTAGGGTGTGTGTGTGTGTTACTGGCATTCAAAGCTCACACCGGCGTTCATCATGCCAGGTGAGAAGAGGAAACTTCATAGCTGGAGACGTCGAACCTGAACCTTTGAAGACTTTTGGGCTTTCCTAGAATATTAGAAATTCCTTTTGGATATTTTGTAAGACTCATTTGAAGTTTAGAACTTTCTTTTGGGATGTAATGTAATACAACAAGCTTTTGAAATTAAGGATATTCGTGGTTGTTATGCACTTACACTTTAATATTTACATGATTGAACCTTATCGTTGCTTATGAGACCTTGTGTCATTCCTTTTAAGATCTGTCAAAGGGATAGTCAGCGCGCCTAAGAAGCTGGACCTTTAGAAGGGAGGCTAATTTGGCTCCTCCGGCGATCTGGGATCTTACTTGGTTATTGACCATAGGACTCATTAGTGACTCTCCCTTGACTGCAACCAATGGTGTAGAACCGGGGCGTCACAACTTGGTATCAGAGCCTAGGTTCAACCGTTACCCACGCGTTTCGACCTGCGATTAGAGACTACCTTGCCCTAACTATGTTATATTATTACACTACCTATTCTATGCACAAGGAAACATCAAAAATAGAACCTTTCTTGACCTATCTTAGGGAATTTCTTCGAATTTCGGGCACACCAACATCAACTCATGAGGACCTACTTTGAGTGCAGCCTCACATCGCGCAGTAGGGGGTACTATTAGTTCTACGCGTCTTCTATCGATTGCCATATCTTCATCTTGTATTCGTAACCTTTATTCAATGTCATCCTTTCCAAGATTAAGTCTTGTCCATCTAGTCCTGTTTTATATATTACTATTTATAAATTCGACCTCCTTTGACCCTTGATTATTTTATTTAGCCCAAGGCTTCTTGTAAATAATTTCATTTTCTTTGCTCAGTGATGAATCTTGGATATTCAGTTTGAAACGCGGATGGCCAACGCAGTTTCAAGTTAAATATCTAGTTTAGTCACTACATCTATAACCTTGATCACATTGAAGTTCGAAGCCATAACATCATACCATTCATCCATATTTCAGTTAATCCTGATGTTATCACCATAATTGCTTCGTATTCTCCGTCTCCATTTCAATCCAATTTTAGGAATCTTGTAATTATTATTATGTATATATGAAGTTGTGCTGTGTGAACACCCTAGGATAATTAAACTCTAACTTAAGATTAGTTGCTTACCCATAAGGAATTGCCTCTGTAGTTAGAATTTGACTTACGCTTCACCCCATTCAAAAGACAACAAATGGTGGACCATACGTTGAGACAAGAAATAGCATGAGCTTGCAAGCAAAAATAGAAATGCGGTACCAGGAAATAGAAACCTTAAGAATGGACTAGCAAGCGTGGCTAAAACCCCAAACCCTATCAAGAATCAAATTTTGGAAGAGTCTTACCATCTTTGTGGAAATAATCGGCACAACATTGACCTCAGAATGAGGGGAGGTAGAGTCCAAGAGGACTCAGAGCTTGTGGAAAGGAGACCCAACTTCATAAGGGACCAGAAAGGAGCAACCGGCAGAATCTTCGCCTTGCAAGAGGAAGAAGCGGACCCGTCTGTAATTTAGTACTACACAATTCTTGGGTGCATGTTTTATTTGATACTGGTGCATCACATTCTTTCATGTCCTCTTCTTGTACTAAGTCATTAGAACTTGAATGTCGAACCTACGCTTAACTTGCGACCTTCGTGTCATGGAAATGTCGGACTTCGATATCATCTTGGGCATGGACTGGTTATCCGCCCACCGAGCGGTGATCGACTGTCGCCAGAAGAAAGTGGTAGCTCACACACAAGAAGGAACACGTTTCCAGTTTAAGGGGGGATAGACAAGACCCCATGGTTTCAACAAAACATCAGATGCAGTGGCGCGATCAACTTGCGAGTAGAATAGCGAGTCTAATTCTAAATGAGGAAGGTCGAAGGGAAATAGAACTTCCGCGCGTAGTATGGGATTATGCAGATGTATTTCCTATGGAGTTACCAGGATTGCCACCAACCCGAGAAGTAGACTTTGGCATCGAGCTACAACCTGGAACTACCCCAATATCCATGGCTCCGTATCGCATGGCACCAGCAGGACTACGAGAATTGAAGACACAACTACAGGAATTGCTCAAGAAAGGATTCGTTAGGCCAAGTACTTTGCCATAAGGAGCACCCGTGTTGTATGCTAAGAAGAAAGATGGGTTGTTGAGGCTATGCATCGATTATCGTCAACTCAATCGAGTCACAATTAAAAACCGATACCCATTCCCGAGGATTGATGATGTTTTGACCAACTTAGAGGCTCAAGGTGCTATTCAAAGATCGATCTCAAGTCAGGTTACCATCAACTACCAGTCAAGGAAGAGGATATACCAAAAACTGCCTTTCGTACTAGATGTGGCCACTATGAGTTTGTAGTAATGCCCTTCGGACTAACTAATGCACCGGCAGTAGTCATGTGTTTGATGAATAAGATCTTTAGACCATACCTTGACCAGTTTGTAGTAGTATTCATTGATGACATCTTGGTATATTCAAGGTCTGAAGAAGAGCATGAGCAACATTTAAGGACTATCCTTCAAGTTCTTAGGGATAACTGGTTATATGCCAAAGCGAGTAAATGTGAGTTCTGGTTGAATGAAGTAAAATTCTTAGGGCATGTGGTATCAGAAAATGGGATTGCGGTGGATCCAACCAAAGTGGAGGCAGTATTAGATTGGAGACAACCAAAAACTGTGTCGGAGATCCGCAGCTTTTTAGGATTGGCCGGTTATTACCGAAGATTCATCCAAGATTTCTCCAAACTAGCTAAACCAATGACTCGTTTGACGCAAAAAGGAGTAAAGTATGAGTGGGATGAAAAATCCTTCCAAGAACTAAAGAAGAGGTTAACTAGTGCACCAATTTTGACCATCCCAGAACGAGAAGAGGAGTACACAAGGATGCTACTCCTGAGAAGGGCGCTGTTGGAAGTGGTCCTACTATGTCTAAGCCCCATATTGCAAAGGGCCATGGACTGGATAATGGTAGGAGTTCTCTGGCCGGCTGATGTATGTGGTGTGCGAACTTTTGACATTTCTCGCACTTCTTCACATACTTTTCCGAGTCTGCCTGCATAAGAGGTCCTGGCATGTAGATGTAGCTCAATGGAATTTATATGTATAGTTATTTTCTTACTTTATGCTTCCGATGAGGCCCCGTATGTTATTTACAACAGGTTAAGTGTTCGTTTTCGAACGGGTAATGCCCAAACTTTTAGGGGCGGGTTTGGGGTGTGACAAGTGGGATCAGAGCACGAGTTGCTATCTCACACACGACTCCATTGAGCTTTAGGATGTCTAGAAAAGACTTAGGCATCATGCATGACATCCTTAGTGCATATGAAAGGAATTGATAGCAACGATAAGGGTATATGTAATGACGCTAACCGCAATGGTTATTATTCATGTCTGTTATACATTTCTTGTATATATTGTGATTGATTGCTATGCAGAACATGGTAAGATCTGTAGATGGGATTTAATCAATAAAGTTGCGCAGCGGAAGCGTGGTGAGGGTTTGAACTGGTCGGTAAGACGACTTATATGTAAAGATTAAAATGTATGTTGTCGGTTGTTAGTCATCTTTTTAGCATCTTTCCAAGTGAATGGGTGAATTGATTAAACTTTAAGCATGGGATATTTCTAAGAACAAAGGAAATGCTATGTGTGATACTCTAACTTTAAGCTAGAGTTATGTTTTCCTCACCATGATCAAGTTTAGATTTGTGATTTTGAGAAAGTACTGCATTTAAGTAGTTTGATAAAATATGGTGGCGTACTAATTGAAAGTGTATTGAGTACGATTGATTGTAAGAAGAAGTTAGGCATATAATGACCTCTCTTAGCGAGTGTAATTGGTTTATGGAAACCTGTAAGCTAAACTTTGAACTTTGAAATTTGAAATCTCACTCTACCATTTATAATCTGTTTTGTTATGTGTAAATTGTAATCTGTAATCAATATTTCTCTGCGTGATATGTATAAGGAAACAAAAGGCTAAGGTTTATGAAATTGTAGTGTTTTGACTTGGCTAATGGGAAGTACAAACATGTTGAGTTCTGGAAACATGAAATGATGAGAGACATTAGAATTATGGTAACTGACAATTCATGAAATTATTATGATTTAAATATTTAATGATTGATAACGAACATGGAATTCGTAATCAAGAGTTAGAATGTTGAAATTGCTACCTGGAATGTTACTAAATACAAGTATCATGATTTGTGATCACATAATGTTCGGTAGAGTTTTATAGATGTTTAATGATATAGGGAAATTGTGTTTCTTTTGTGGACTGCCATTTGACTGAAGGACATAATTTTACTCTGATGTATTTTTATTCTGAACCTAACGTATTGTTATCATAAACCCACCATTATTGATTAAGGATGAAATATTTATATGAGACTTAATTTAAGGCTGTTCCTTTATTGTAATTTGCAAATGAGTGGCCATTAGAATAAAACTTATGTGATCCGTGTTAGTTTGAGATGTCATACCATCAATTACATTCGGTATTTCTAGCAAGTATGACCTTGCATAAGTTGACCATGGACCAAAGGAATTAACATCTTTGTACAAGATACTTTTGTGTAAATGATATTGAAAATAATTATGCTATGCAATGTTTCATGAAATCCATACTTTGGGTTATGAAATATTTAATATGATAAGTCTTTTCTGAAATGATAAAAATGCTACGAACCTCTGACGAGGTTAGGATATAATAAGTTTTCTGGATAAGTTTCCCAAACTGTACGAAATTTCAAATGTTCAAAATATGACAAGTTTTCTGAAAAGGATATTTCATTATGCATGAATGAATTCTTCATTTGATAATTTATTGTGGCATGCTTGATAAAGGCTCTATGTTTAGCTTCAAGTTATTCTGTCTTATCTGTTATAAGTTGAATCGGAGATTGTTCTGTCAAAGTTTAAATAAGTTTAATGCTACTGGGAATTTTCCCATCATCTGATATCTTTAAAAGGTCTGATAAGTTTCTGAATAATATCCCTGAACAACGAATTGTATGTAATTATGAAGGGTTTGAAGAACTTTATGTATTACACATTGTTGGAAAATATTTTTGTCCATGATAGGAACATTTACTACATATGGAACAAGAATATAAGAATTTTATGGTAAATGTATTATGTATGTCATAATGTTAACTTTGAGATCTTCTAAGCCAGTATGGATCTTAACTGATTATTATCTTACTATAAATTTGGGAAATATGACCATTAAGATTCGATCTGTATTTGATTTTCCTAACACTCTACCCTGAACATGTAATTCGTTGATATGAGATTTAAGTTGGTATTTGAAGCCTGTTAGAGACTTGATTTACACTGATAAGTCTAATACAGATAATGAGCAAAGGACCCCGAAGTCGTTGATTTGGCACTTAATCGCTATTATGGGTCTAATTGTTGTAAGAAGCATATACCTTTGTGGAATTGTGATAATGGGGGTTACTTATGAACTTAAAAAGTTTGAATTATGTTTGATAGTTGATGAAACGATTAAGAAATGTTATATGTTCAGAACGGAACTAAACTTATAACAAGGTGAATCAAGTTTGGAGGACCAAACTTCTTAAGGTGGGGAGAATGTAATGACCCCAAAGTGCGTATAGAAGGTTATCCTTACTTAATTAGGGGTTAATGTGTTTGCTATTGGAATTAAAGAACTATTCGTTGAGTTATGTCTTTGAAACTGGAATCGGTGACCTTACCAAACAATTTGAAATTTTTCCCTCCGCTCGAGCGAAGTAGTTGGCGCTCGAGCGTACTTTTGGGGTCTCCAGTAATTTTGTAGGCAGACTGAAATTCTGGGAGAGGTGATTTTCCGATCGAGCGTATAAGTGGGCGCTCGAGCGGGTCGCCTGGTTAAGTTTGATTCTGAGACACGTGGATTTATTTTTGATGTTCTCCTTAGTGTGTTTGGAATGTTCTTACCTTATTTTGGGTTATTGATTGAGATGTTAATATGATGGTAAAGTAAGATTGGATCAAAAACTTTAATTTGAATAATTCGTTTACGACGAACCGTCACTCTTTTGCCCTTTTCTTTTTCCACACTTGGAATTTGGATGTGAGGTTAGAACCATTGGAAATTTTATTTTCGGGGCTTCAATTTGGACACAAGAACGACCTAAAACGGAGTCTGGATGGGAGAGTTACACCTGTTTGAAGTTTTGGAATCTGTGCTGAGAGCAGGTCCGCTCGAGCGGGAATAGGGACGCTCGAGCGGGTTTCTCGGGGCAGCAGCTTTAAAAACGGGATTTTAGATCATTTCTTATATCTTTCTTCCTCCCTCTTCCTTCCTCTTTGCCTAAGTCCGAAACCCTAACTCTCAAACCTTTGATTTCATCTATTTTTACCAACAATCCACCATGGATCGTGCATCAAGGGGGAAGAAGAGGTGAAGATCAACTTTTCCAACCGATTAGATTTGGGGATTTTGAGAGGATGCATTTGTAGACACCCCATTTTTGACCGTCCTCAAGACTTGGACGTCACCGTTTAAACACTCGGTGATTATCCATGTTTGTGTTCGTTTGGAGTTCCCGGAGGTCTCGGCTCGCGCGCCCTGCCTCAGGATCCCCGAACTCGACTGTTTAGTGTCTGGTTTTGCACCAAACACTTGTGTTTTGCCTTGGAGGGGCAGGGAATGCCTTGTGAGACATCCCCACACACCACCGGGCGAAGTGGCTAGAAGGCCACCGGCTGGTTTTGCTGCCACCGCAATGTACATTGCCGAGCCCTGGCACTATTTGTTGCGCGGTCAGGCACTATTAGTGGCCGGTCGCACTCTTTTTTGCCCAAAATGGACAATTTTTGGCCGGCCGACTACTGTGCATCTGCTTTTGCAGATATTTTAAGACAGCTGTCTTGCGCTCCCCTCCATACACGTGTATGGAGGGATCTCCCTCTTATGAAGCTTG
The DNA here is from genome assembly GCF_004153795.1 of Camellia sinensis. Classification (NCBI taxonomy): domain Eukaryota; kingdom Viridiplantae; phylum Streptophyta; class Magnoliopsida; order Ericales; family Theaceae; genus Camellia; species Camellia sinensis. Next base: position 2,767,809 of record NW_021024612.1, read on the forward strand.
TCTTGTAAGCTTTACAAGACAAAGGCTTCTATATAGAGAGGAACTCTCTCTTGTTGCAAGAGGTTAGACACTTGAGATATTTTGAGAGCTTAGACAGCCATTGTTAAGCTCTGGTTTTAGGGTTAGGGTTAGATACACATCCTACCTCTTTTTCCCTCTCTTTTGTGCTCTAGGTGTTTTGTGTCTTACTATTGCACATAAACACCTAGTGTCTCACCTTTGTCTAGCTACTGAGCTTCTAAGGGACTGATTTTGAAGTTTTGGTGTTAGATTCAAGCCAAGGGAGGCCATTGGAGCACCATTGTTGAAGGGGTCATCAAGGGTAAGAAACTAACACCTTTATTCCCCATTTTTTGCATGATTTTCTACCTATCTTAGAGCTGTTTTCGTGCTTATTGTATTACACAAAAAAGTTCTGTTTTTAGGCCCTCTTGATTTTTTTATTAAGAGTGTTTTGTGGTTTGAGGGTGTTTGACCCTCTTAGGCCTTGAAAGGCCTCATTTTGTGCTATTTTGGTACTAGTTTCGGGACTTTGGTGTTTGGGCCTCTTCACCACTGAAATCTTGAGGGATTTTAGTGGTGGAGATGGTGCCTTGAAGTCTCTAAAAGGAGAGGCCACCCCCTCCTTGTTGTCCTTTGAAAAGGGCATGTTTTGGCCTCTAAGGGAGCCTATGTTTGAGTGTGTGTTGAGCATGTATAGACTGTTTTTCATGCTTATTTTTCCATAATATAACATGATTTTAAATTGGTTTTGGTACTCCATGCATGCTTAGCATGGTTGCCATGTAATGCCTTGTGATTCCTTAACATGTCTTAGGTCGTGTGCCTTTGTTTCTAGCATTTTTAGGCTTACATTGTGAAGATTTTGTGCTTATCTTGACATGTTTTAGGTCTGTCCATAAGTGTTTGGGTTGATTTTAGCATGCTATATAAGCCACTTTGCATTCCGGCTTGTTGGCCTTAAGTATGTGCATGTATAGCATGACATCTTTACATTGATTTGGTGATTTCGGGTCACTCTACATGTTATTTTCAGTCCCATTTTCATGCCTATGAGTTTGCCTTGAATGCATCTTTAATGCCTCATAAGCTTTGTGTAGCAATGCTCCTTGTTTTGGCATTTGTGCATACCTTTGGAATTTTGAGCCACTTAGATCCATCTAAGTGATCCTTAGGCCTTGTCTTAATGTGCTAAAACTCTGTTTTTGGTCAATAATTCATGCCATGTTGGTCTTGCTAAGTGTAGTTTCAATACTCCATTGGTTTGCTTTGAGTACTTAGGGCATTAGTTGCATGTTTGGCTTGATTTATTGCTTGGTTTGGCATTATGTTTTAACATGATTTTAATGCTCATGTTGCATGCTATATGTCCATGAATTACCTTCTTTTCAAATGTGTTGAGAGTTCCCCCATTTATGCCTAAGTGTTGGCCCTTAATCATATGTATGTGTGCATGTGTTTTGGTCCCTTCTTTTGGTCATTTTAGCCACTGTTTTGGGCCTTATTAGAGCCGCCCAAACCATGTTTAAGACCACCTTTTCATTGGTTAGCATTACCTCATGTTTGCTTGTTGCTTGCATAAGTTTGTTGCCATGTCATGTTGCATCCTTAGCTTGCATGCTAGGTTGCATTGCATCTTGCATGCTGCCTTGTTCCTTGACTTGATGATAGGAATTGGGCCTTAGTTTGTTTGATTGGTTTGCATTTCATTTGACATGAAAGTTGCATACTTGATTCCTTGGGCCATCATGCATGGAAATGCGTGATTGGTGGTTCAAGAATCGAGGCACATGCGCCTTTGAGTCATTATCATGATAAGGGTCATGGTTGGTGCATATATGCCTTGAATTGTGTTGCCATGCTTTGCCTTGCCCTCTGTTGCTGTCATTTGCAGATTCTGCAGGAACACTCTGCCGACCGGCAGTGTAAAGTGCCGACCGGCAATCATTTATCTGCCGACAGCTTCACTTTGTTCCGGTGGCCACATTCCACTGCCGGTGGAAATTCCATGCAGCCGGTGATGTCTCCCAGCATCCAAGGAAGCAGTCCTGAGGTTTTGACAGCCTCCAGGGGAGTGAAGGAAGGAAAACAGAGGCAACCTATGCATTGCGGTGCATTTCCCGAGGCGGTTTTACTGCTTTTCTTAGCTTATTTAATTTGTTAATTAATTAGGCAATTTGTAATATTAATTGGCTTGCGTAGTTAATTAATTTGTAATATTTATTCGGTTCCCTCTGAGTGAGGGCAAATCTGTAATAAGTGCGTGTGAGTGGAGTGCATGTCTTCCAATCCCCACTTCTTTCTTCCCTTCTATTTACCTGCTTATGATGGTAGATTAGGGCATCTTTAAAATTAGCATACCTTATGCTATGCATGCGTGCATCCATACATTTGTATTACATACATTAGGCTCGGTACATCACGCTAATTGCATCTGTACTTCAATTCACAAATTGAATATGTGGTAGTTGATTGCATTTCACATGCCATGTTTAGGGTTAGCCGAGCCTGCCTAGATCGCATTTTTGTATGTGTTGCATTAGACAATTTAACATGAGCGAGGATCACGCATGTTTGCTAACTAGTTTTGGCACGGAGTACGATGTAAGTGTTTACGCTTTAGCATCCCGCATGCGTGTGAATGTTGCCATGACAGTATGCTTGCCATGCGGCTAAATGCTTATATGATAAACTGTTTGAAATGCATGTGGGTGGAGGTTGGATTGTTTGAGTTGGAAAAACTCGTTGAAATCCGTATTTCAGCCTACTTGCGAGTAGCAAATTCCAAAGCACTTTTCAAAACCGAACGGATATGCAATGCTTATTTCCAAATTAGGCAATCTAGTCTATACTTGTTTGCTGTGCGCATAACATAGTAATTCTAGGCTAATAAATGGAATAAGAACAAATAACGTTTTCAAAATCGGATATCATGGTTAGTAGAGGCCGGTCTTCGGACCGGGCGAAAGGGGGTGCTCATAGCTGACCTTCCCCGATCGTACCCAAGCTCCCGAGCCGAGACAACTCCGGTGATGACGGACATGTGGCCTTTGGCACCGAGTCAGGGTTTCCTAAATTTACCCATTTAAAAAATATTTAGGTGGTGACTCTGTATCTGGCAAAGCAGTCCATGTTTGGCACTACTTTTTCAAAAATCTGTTTCTCAAAACGATTTGCCAGATTTGGACTCTTTGGTTCAGATTAAGAACCGCGACAACAAAATCGTGAGTTCGAACTGTAGTAGCATAAGGCCCCCCTCTGCGGGCGCGTCTACAGTTTCTGGCAACTCTGCTGGGGATTTTAGGGAGCTTGACTCGAACTTGTGATATCCTGTTTTGATCTCATTTATGTGTTTATTTGCATTGCATGTGCATTGGTGCGCCTAGGAACACAGTGTTTGCCATCTGCCATTCCTGAACGGTTTACCGGAGGTTGTCTTGTCAAGGCATGACCATAAGGCTGACCGGCTATGGCTCTGACAGTATGGGAACACAAACCCCGGTTTTTACCGAAGCACCCTTTTCGACCATTCGAACTAGTGCATATTCGGATCCATAGTGACCATTCCAAGTTAGGACAGGTTGCTTACCCGATGTTAGGTTGTTTGAGAACTGCTGTGTGCATAGTAGAACCCTAGCTCCTGACAAAATAGGACAGGGAAACCCTACCCCAACATAGGGGTGATTGAGCTGTCTTTACTTGCTATGTGCTTTTAGAATGTATTTCTACAGGGAAAGTATATATCAGTTTGCAAGTTTGAGTATCAGACCTGAGGACACCAGTATCAGTATCAGTTATGAGAATCAGTTATCCGCGGGTATCAGGGTTCAGTTTTCGGGAACAGTGATTTCTGGGAACAGTAATCAGCAGTAGGGTACAGTTGTTTGGCTACACCCGTGTTTGATCAGTTTGGGCTGAAATGCTGTCTGTCTTTCCTTTCAGTTTAGAGAGTCGCAGAGTTGATACAGAATAGCCAGTGTCTCCCCTTGCTGAGGCAGGACTTATGGCGGCACAGAATACAGAAGAGATCGTGGTCATGACAACTGCATTGGATCAAGGGATCGCTCTACAAAGTGAGACCAACCTGGATATGCCATATCCGCCCAGGTCGCCCGTTGTGCACCCAGTCTGGGCCCCCTAGTTGTATCAGGCTCGTGAGCCCACCACCTTTGAACTAATGGGGATGATAGGTGCTCTCCAGAGGTCTGTGGCGGATCTCGCCTACGGAATGTCAGCTTCGCTCCCAGCGGCATCGTATGCCGGGAATTTCACACCACAGGAACCCCCGCTGCTGGGGCGGATTGTGATAGAGCTCAGCCAGCCAGAGGTGGCTTCCAGCTATAGCCACGACATGTCAGCAACAACCGGGCTTCGCTCTGAAGTAGCAACCCAAACCCTTGACCAGGCTGAGGCCGGAGGAAAAGACAAAATGAAGGCAGATGCCGATCCTATCGAACAACTGCTGTGGGCAGTCGAGGCTTTGAAAGCCGGGGGGATGAACAAGCAACAGATATCCGCAGTTGTGGCAAAGACTGAGGATGCTTTCCCCACTCCACCTGAGGGTAGTTCAAGCCAGTCAGAAAATCGGGATAGGCCCCGTCATGCCAAGGCAGCTCCTCCTATTCCCGCCCCTGCACTCGGGAAAGATCAGAAAGCCAAGGTGGCGCCTGCCGACCCCTTCGCCTGTTCAGCTGGTAAGGGCGCTCAAAAGTACCTGCCCCGGGGGCGCAGGACCTTTCATGCTCTCTACATGCCTTTGTCCAACGCACTTCAGATCCTTGCCGAGAAGGGGCACCTTAAACCCTTGGAGCCTCTGCCTCTGCCGAAAAATCTCCTTGCAACGCATGATGCTGCTCAGTACTGCGCGTACCACCAGCAGACAGGCCATGCTACCGACAATTGCTTCCGCCTCCGTCATGAGGTGCAAGATTTGATTGATAACGAGGTTATCCTCCCGCCCAGCTCAGCCAAGTCCGTTACCACTCAGCTATTGGACTTTGAGGACACAGATACTGCAAGTATGTAATCAGAAGATGAACCACCTGCGGGCGGCATCTGGATGTGTTTTGAATGTGGTGTCTGGCACGCATTTTTGAGTGGCTGTGAACGCTAACTTTGTAAATCCTGGCTTGGATATCGAGTCAGTATTTTGTTTTGAGTCTGTCTCTTTGTCTTGAGTCAGTCTTTTTGCTTAAGGGTTTGTCTTGTTGTATCAAGTCAGTCCCCTTTGTATATAATACCAGGTGATTCTGGGGTTGTTGCCTCGAACACCATTTTGTCTTGTAATTATCTGTTTTTGTTTTGAGTCTGTTTCTGCCTAGGGGCCAGTTGCACCAACAAATCCGAATGAAACAGCTGTTGCTCTCTCAACCTCATGCTTGCTTTCAGCATAAGTGCCAGAGAATTTGATCGGGGTGACAGTACATCTCGCCTGCTCTTCTGTACCTTGAAGTCATTACATTAACCTAAGTTTTTCAAAAAAAAAAACCTGTTGAACACCGCGGTGATAAAAACGAAGAGGAAGGAATTCCTTGGGTTTTGCAAAATTTTGATCATTTTGAGAGAAAGAGAGGCGTGCTAAGCCTTTTAATGAATGAAATCATGCTTGTTGGCATGAGTTCTGAGAAGGATCCTGGCTTGATCCAGATTGGTTCCACACTACCTTCAGCGAGAGCGATTTGTCGCTTTCTTAAAAACTTTCAAAAACAAATGTTTTACGCGGCCCTGTGAAGACTTGTGTGGAATCCCTCTTGAGGTTGCGCAGCCTAGGATCGCTCTCAGCCTCAAGATTCAACCCGTTCGTTTTTCGACTTTGAACCCGTTCAGAACGTTCAGAAGTTCAACGGTCAAACGTCATGTAAGGCCCGCATGGCCAGATCAGAAGCAGCCCTCGAGCAGGAGGCATCAAAGCCGAATCAAAACGAGTAGATCTCACCAGAAGAAGCTCGTAGAGCGACCATGATGGATTCTTCTGCAAATCAGTGCAATAGCCGTTCTCCTAGACATAGAGAGGCTTCAATTCAAAAAACCATTTGGCATGGACTTGTTACACTTTTACCCTTTGAGAGGCTCGCTGGGCCGAAAACCCGGAAGGGCGGCCCAGGCAAAAGTTAGAGCAAGAGAAGAATAAAAAAAAAAAGAAGAGAAAAATACAACAATGAAAGAAAAGAAAAAAAAAATGTAAAAAAAAAAAGAAAAGAAAAAGAAATAGAAAATGAAAAGAAGCTCGCAAGGTCGAAAACCCGCATCGGGCACCCTGGCAAAAATTAGAGCCTGAAAAGTGAAGGTTAAAATACCCGAGTGTACCTTAACCGGAACTACGTGAGGCTTGATTCCCATGTTTGGGATACGTAGGCAACTTCATCATGAAGTCCAGCCCCCAACGCTTTCATAGCGTCTCAGTCCATGCAATGGTTTCGATTTCATCCCAAAGTCCAGTTGCCAACACCCTTCAAGGTGATTGTGTCCATATATGTGTTGTGACCGTCTTCGTCATCTCTGTGTCCGAGAGTTCGACCACCGCCAATGAAGACTGTCTGCGGATTGCTGCGGCACCATCCCAAACAAGGGGCAACTTTCCGTTGCCGCGAGCCAGCGTGAGACGCCATTCAAACCAGGGGCAACTTTCCGTTGCCTTCCCCCCCTTTCAAACCAGGGGTAATTTTCCATTAACTCCGATCCAAGGTTGCGCGTCTCAAAGAGTAAGTTCCATGCTCGTTAAGCATTGACTGTTTGAAAAATAGTTTTTGAAAATTCTTACTAAGGCTGACTATTTTCTCGAAAACTATTCCATTTTCCAAAACTGGACCTTTGTCTTGGACCCAAAAAGGAAAATTTTCAGTGCTTACAGCCTGACTTGCATGATTTTTAAATCAAAAATCGAACGAGTACGTTAATCCGACTCTCATTCTGATCAAACTTGTTTTAGTAGAAAAACCGAAACAAAAAATGGTTAAAATGATGGACTAGGGGCACAGTTGAGCCAGGCGTTCTGTCTTTCCCCCGTCATCAACGTACTTGCCAGAAGAGCGCTCTACCCGTCAGAAGAAATAGCTGTGAGCTAACGGTGTTGAGCATGAACCCACACCTTTCTATTTATCCATCAATCACCCCGGGGAGGGATGAAAAATGAGAGAATGAAGAATAGAGAGGTGTAAGTTGAGAGAAAAGTGAGGAAAAGGGTTTCGAGAGAAAATCCGAGCTTGAGTGCCAGAGTGATGTGAGAATCACAAATGAGAAGAGGGCGGGAAACAATACCCAGATTGAACTGGCTCCTCATGATCAGAAATCCCCCGTCTTCATTTACGCGTCTGTGTGTCGTGTCTCTTTGACTTGACGGTCTCGTCTTTTGTTTTTTAGTCTTTCCCGAGCGTGTCTCGTTATGATTAGGTCGTGTACCTATATTTGAGTCCTCTCCGCTGTGTTCAGTTGTAGGCTCGATAACCCGGTTGGAGAAACCCTTATTTAATTTCAAAAATCGTTTATGCTCGGAATGCTGTGCCATTCCCTACATTTGGGCGAACCGAAAGAAGGAAGGGAAAATTTAGGGCGTCTGAGCATGTTTCAATCCTAGCTGGTTTCACCTTGAAGGCCGTTTTGTCAGATTGGGCTGTTTTGTTTAAAGTTCGCTGTGTGCAGGATGAACCGAATGCTGTGTTATGGGCTGTATGCAGATTAATCCCCAGTAGAGCGAGGGCTGTGTGTCCAGAATCAGGCAGTGGGCTGCTTGGGTTATTTTGCTGTTGGCTGTTTAGTTATCCGATTATTACAGTGCAAGTGTTCAATTTTCAGGCAACCAATCAATTTCATTTACATTGAGGTGTAACATGGTGGAATGCGATGCAATACATGAGATATGTAAATGTAACACTATTTAAGCAAAAATCTGTTCATTTCATAATCTTTTTTAAGTACAAAGTTTTGAGGAAAACAAAATCCGCCTGCGGCAGTACAAGGTAATCTAACTACCAAAGAAAAAAAGGAAAGTATAGGAAAGAAGAAAAATAACAAAAATCCGCATCTGTGTTGAGCACTCCAAGGGCCGTCAGTCTGTCCTGGTCCTCTTCCTGGACGAGGGTCCAGGAGCATCATCAGCATCGTCGTCAGAGCCCGAGCTAGAACCGCCTCCGGTCTCCTCCTCCGATGACTCGGACTCCGCCTCTGCCTCCACCTCTGACTCCTCGTCATCATCATCATCCGGGACTGGAGCTCGCGAGCTGCTCCCGACATGAGTACGCCCCGCCTTGGAGCGGGGGAATACTCGGCCCTCCTCATCTCTCCCTCGGGCAGGGACGGAAGGTCAAGCTGAAGCACCTCCTGCCATGGGAATCTGGAAAGGAGGCTGAAAAAGTACATAAAAAGGGAAATGCATCAGTATACCATGGATAGTTTAACGGTGCAGAATGCAGTGTATGAGTACAGTGTGTGTATGCCGTGAGCAGTTTAACAGTGCAGAATGCAGTGTATGAGTACAGTGTGAATGCCGTGAGCAGTTTATCAGTGCAGAGTACAGTGCAGAATGCAGTGCATGCAGTGTATCAGATGCAGTGAGACGTGTATCAGGTGTTGTGCCGTGCATCAGATTATGTAAAGCAGTGTATGAATGGTTTGAGGCCAGTGCCAGAAGAAGATACCAGTATGCTGTAGAGGGCTAGGAGGTCAAATGTCCGCTGAAGCATCCCCATCATCGAGTCATTCATCGCCAACGAATGACGGGTGTACTCAGAAGAAGCCTGCAAAAGTATTAGATGCATCAGTATTCTGTGGAATATCAAATAAACTAAAATGAAGTGATTGTACAAAGTGCAGTAATACATACCGGAGGTAAGTCGGGGACACCGACGAACTCGTGATCAGCTGGCGGAGGGGCGAAGGGGATCTGATAGGTCGCCCCACCCTGCCCCTAGAAAGTCAGCTATCCCATTTTCCAAAACTGGACCATTGTCTTGGACCCAAAAAGGAAAATTTTCAGTGCTCACAGCCTGAATTGCGTGGCTTTCAAATCAAAAATCGAACAAGTACGTTAATCCGAC
>NW_021024612.1:2776865-2843684 GCF_004153795.1 Camellia sinensis
TTTGCATTCATTTGACAGAAAATTGCATACTTTGATTTCCTTGGTGCCATCATGCATGGGATGCGTGATTGGTGGTCCGAGAATCGAGGCACATGCCCCTTTTGAGTCATTTTACCATGATAAGGGAACATGGTTGGTTGCTATATACCTTGAATTTTGTGCTGCATGCTTTGCCTTGCACCTCTGTTGACTGTCATTTGCAAATTCTGCTAGGACACTCTGCCGACCGGCAGTGGTAACAAGTGCGGACCGGCCCACATTTCTATTGCCGACAGCTTTGTTTTTGTGCCGGTGGCCATACCACACTGCCGGTTGGCACTCTCATTTAGTCACCGAAAAAGCAGTCCTGAGGTTTTGGCAACCTCCAGAGGGTGAAGGAAGGAAACAGAGGCAGCTCAAGCATGCGGCGCATTTCCCGAGGCGATTTTACTGTTTTCTTAGTTTAATTAAATTGCTAGGTTGATTACGGCAATTTGTAAATATTTAAATTAGCTTGCGTTAGTTAATTAATTTGTAATAATTATTTGGTCCCTCCGAGTGAGGGCAAATCTGTATAAGTGTGTTGTGGGTGGTGTGTATGTCTCCAATCCTCACCTTCTTTTCTTCCCTTTTATTTACCTGCTTATGATGGTAGATTAGGGCATCTTTAAAATTAGCAACCTTTATGCTATGCATGCGTTGCATTCATACATTTGCATTACATACATTAGGCTCGGTACATCACGCTAACTGCATCTGTACTTCAATTCCACAAATTGAATATGTGGTTAGTTTGATCGCATTTCACATTGCCATGTTTTTAGGGTTAGTCGAGGCCTGCCTAGATATGCATTTTTGCATGTGATGCATTAGCCATTTTTAAATGGAAACATACATGCATGTTGCTGACTAGTTTACTGTTTTGGCACGGAGTACGAGGTAAGTATTATGCCTTTAGATCCCGCTGTGTGTGAGTGTTGCCATGACAGTATGGCCTGCCATTTGCGGCGGCTAAGTGCTTATGTGTTTTAAAATGTTTTATGCCTGTGGGTGAAGGGTTGGACTGCTTCGAGTCTTGAAACTCGTTGAAATCCGTTGGTTTTAGCCTAGTTACGAGTAGCAAATTCCAAAGCGCTTTTCAAAAGCCGAACGGATATGCATGTTTATTTCCAAATTAGGCAATCTAGTTCTATACTTGTTTGCTGCGCGCATTTAAACTAGGTAATTCTAGCGCTAATAAAAGGAATAAAACACGTAATGTTTTCAAACAATCGGATATCGATGGTTAGTATGAGGCGGTCTTTCGACCGGAGCCGAAGGGGTGCTCATAGCTGGACCTTCCCCGATCGTACCCAAGTTCCCCGAGCCGAGACAACTCCGTAATGAACGGACATTGTGGCCCTTCTGATGGTACCGAGTCAGGGTTGCCTTAAAATTTCCCCTTAAGAAAATATTTAGGTGGCGACTGCTGTATCTTGCAAGCAGTCCATGTTTGGCCACTACTTTTTTAAAAAAAAAATCGGTTTCCTCAAAACGTAGGTTTGCCAGATTTTGGACTCTTTGGTTCAGATTAAGAACCGCGACAACAATCGTGAGTCCGAACTGTTAGTAGCATAAGGCCCCCCTCCGCGGGCGCGTCTACAGTTTCTGGCGACTTTGCTGGGGGATTTTAGAGAGTTGACTCGAACTCATGGATATCCTGGTTTGATTTCATTTATTTGTGTCTCTTTGTTGCCTGTGCATTGGGCGCCTAGGACACAGTGTTTTGCCATCTTTGCCATTCCTTGAACGGTTTGCGGAGGACTTGTCTTGTCAAGGCATGACCATAAGGCTTGAGCCGGGTTTATAGCCTGACAGCATGGGAACACAAACCCCGGTTTTTACCGGGGCACCCTTTTCGACCATCGAACCTTAGTTCATATTCGGATCATAGTGACCATTCCAAGTTTAGGACAGGTGCTTACCGATGCTTAGGTTGTTGAGATACTGCTGTGTGCCATAGTTTAGAACCCTACTCCTGACAAAATAGGACAGGGAAACCCTACCCCCAAACATAGGGGTGATTGAGCTCTCTTTACTGCGTATGTGCTTTTTAGTAATGTATTTCTACAGGAAAGTATATATCAGTTTGAAGTTTGAGTATCAGAAACGAGGACACCAGTTCAGTGTTCAGTTATAGATCAGTTATCTGCGGGATCGGGTTCAGTTTTTTGGGGACAGTGATTTCTGGTGGGAACAGTGATCAGTAGTGGAATTACAGTTGTTCGTACAAACCTGTGTTTGATCCGTTTGGGGCTGAAATGCTGTGTTTCTCATTTCAGTTCAGGAGTCGGAGAGTTGAACAGAGAATAGCCAGTGTCTTCCCCTTGCGAGGCAGGACTTTATGGCGGGCACAGAAACAGAAAGATCTGGTTAGACAACTGCATGTACTCAAAGGGATCGCTCTACAAAGTTGAGACCAACTGGATATGCCATATCCGCCCAGTCACCCGTTGTGCACACAGTCTGGGCCCTCCAGTTATCAGGCTCGCGAGCCTACACATTCGAACTGATGGGATGATAGCGATCTCCAAGAGGTCTGTGGCGAATCTCGCCTACGGAATGTCAGCTTCACCCCCCCAGCGGCACCGTATCGGGAATTTCATTACCACAGGAGCCCCCGCTGCTGGTCAAGGGCGGATTGTTGATAGAGGCTCAGCTAGCCAGAGGTGGCTTCCGGCTACAGCCACACATGTAGCAAACAAACCGGGCTTCGGGCTCTGAAGTTAGCAACCCAACCCTGACAGCTGAGGCCGGAGGAAAAAGGCAAAATGAAGGCAGATGCCGATCCTATCAAACAAACTGCTGTGGGCAGTGACAGGCTTTGAAGCCGGGGCGGATGAAACAAGCAACAAGAATCCGCAGAGCACAGTGGTGATAAAAACTGTGGAGGCATTGCTTTCCCCCACTCCACCTGAGGGAGTTCAAATGCCAGTCAAAAATCGGGAATATGCCCCGTCATGCCAAGGCAGTTCCTCTATTTTCCCGCCCCTTGCACCCGGGACAGATCAGAAAACCAAGGTGGCCGGCCTGTGACCGACTCCCTTCGCCTGTTCATGCTAGTAAAAGGCTCCCAAAGTATCCTTGCCCCGGATCATCGATGGGCGCAGTGACCTTCCAGATGCTCTCTACATGCTTTGCCAAGGGCACTTCAGAATCCTATGACCGAGAAGGGACACCCTTAAACCCTGTGAGCCTTCGGGCCTCTCTGCTCCCGAAGATCTCCCTGCCACGCATGATGCAACTCAGTACTGCGCGTCACCAGCAGACGGGCCATGCGACATAATTGCTTCCGGCTTCCGTCATGAGGTTCCAAGATTTATTGATAACAAGGTTATCCTCCCGCCCACCTCAGCCAAGTCCGTTTACCACTCAGCTTATTGGACTTTGAGGACACAGATACTGCAAGTATTAATCAGAAGATGAACCACCTTGCTCGGGCAGGCATCTGGATGTGTTTTTGAACGTTGGGTGTCTGAGCACGCCATTTTTTGAGTGCTGTGAATGCTAACTTTGTTAATCCTGGCTTGGATATCAGTCAGTCTTTTGTTTTGGAAGTCTGTCCTTTTGTCTTGAGTCAGTCTTTTTGCTTAAGGGTCTGCTTGTTGTATCGAGTCAGTCCCCTTTGTATATCAATACAGGTGATTCTGGGGTTGTTGCTCGCAACGTCCGTTTTTGTCTTGTAATTATCTGTTTTTGTTTTGAGGTCTGTTTCTGCCGAGGAAGCCAGTTGCACCAAACAAAATCCGAATGAAAACACTTTTTGCTATCTCAAACTTATGCGTGTGCGTTCAGCATAAGTTGCCAGAGAATTTGATGGCTGACAGCTACATCTCGCCTGGCTCTCCTGCGCGCCAAAAAGCTCATTACATTAACCTAAGTTTTTCAAAAAACAAAACCTTTTGAACACTGCGGTGATAAAACGAAAGAGGAAGGAATTCCTCCGGTTTTGCAAGATTTTGATCATTTTGAGAGAAGAAGAGGCGTTGGCTTAAGCCTTTATTGAGTGAAATCATTGCTTGTCGGCGGGGTGAGTACTGAGAGGATTCCTGCGCTGGAGTCCAGATTGGTTCCACACTATCTTCGGCTTCGAGCGATTTGTCGCTTTTTTCTTAAAAACTTTTCAAAAACAAATGTTTACGCGGCTCTGCGAAGAACCTGTGTTGGAATCGCTCTTGAGATTGCGCAGTTCCTAGGATCGGCTCTCAGCCTCAAGATTCAACCCGTTCGTTCCGACTTTGAACCCGTTCAGAACGTTTAGAAGTTCAACGCGTCAAACGTCATGTAAGGCCGCATGCCGGATCAGAAGCAGCCTCGAGCAAGGAGGCACCAAATCGAATCAAAAACGGCAGTAGATCTCACCAAGAAGAAGCTCGTAGAGCAACATGATGGATTCCTCTGCAAATTCAAGTTGCAATAGCCGTTCTTCCTTAGACACAGAGAGCTTCAATTCAAAAAACCATTTGGCATGGACTTGTTAACACTTTACCCTTTGAGAGGGCTCCTAGGCCGAAAACTCGGAAGGGCGACCCAGGCAAAAGTTAGAGCAAGGCGAAATACAAAAAAAAAAGAAGCAAAAGAAAAGAAAAAATTGCAAAAAAAAAAAAAAAGAAAAAAGAAGAAATTTTCAAAAAAAGAAGAGAAAAGAAAAGTTCGCAAGGCGAAACCGCATTGGGGCGCCTTGGCAAAAGTGAGAGCCTAAAAAAAAGTGAAAGTTAAATTAACTCGAGTGTACCTTAACCGGGAAAAAAACTTACCACGTTGGGGGCCTTTGGGGAAAATTTTCCCCCCAATGTTTGTGATTACATAGGCAACTTCATCATGAAGTTCCAGCCCCAACGCTTTTCATGCGTTCAGGGTCCATTGCAATGGTTTCGATTTCATCCCAAGACCCAGTTTACCAACCCACCTTCCAAGGCGACTGTGTTCATATATGTGTGTGACCGTCTTTCGTTCATCTCTCTGTGGTCCAAAAGCTCGACCACCGCCAATGAAGACCGTTTGCGGGACTGCTGCGGCACATCCAAACAAGGGGCAACTTTCCGTTTGCCACGACCGCCGTTTGAGCCGCCATTCAAACTAGGGGCAACTTCCGTTGGCCTCCCCCCCCCTTCAAACCAGGGCAATTTTTTTCATTGCCTCTGATCCGGAGGTTGCGCATCTTAAAGAGTAAGTTCCATGCCCCGTTGAGCAGTGACGTGTTTGCAAATAGTTTTTTTGAAAATTTTTTACTGAGGTTGACTATTTTCTGAAAACTGATTCCATTTTCCAAAACTGGACCATTGTCTTGGACCCAAAAAAAAGGAAAAAAAATTTTTTTTTCAGTGCTTTGCAGCTTGACTTGCATCATTTCAAATCAAAAATCGAAAACAAGTTACGTTTAATCCGACTCTCATTTGATCAACTTGTTTAGTAGGAAGCAAAACAAAAAAATGGTTAAAATGATGAAACTAGGGGCACAGTTGCAGCCAGGCGTTTCTGTTTTTCCCCCCGTCTCGACGTACTTTGCCAGAAAAAGGAGCGCTCTTACCCGCAGAGAAATGACCGATGACCTAACGGTGTTTGAGCATGAACCCACACCTTTCTATTTATCCATCAATTCACCCCGGGGGAGGGATGAAAAAATGAGAGAATGAAGAATAGAGAGGTGTAAGTTAGAGAAAAGTGGAGGAATAGGGTTTCGACGAGAAATCGAGCTTGAGAGTCGAGTGATGTGGGGATCACAAATCAGACAGGGTGGGAAACAATACCCAGATTGAACTGGCTCCTCATTGATTAGAAATCCCCCGTTCTTTCATTGACGCGTCTGTGTGTCATGTCTCTTGACTTGCTGGTCTCGTTCTTTTGTTTTTTTAGTCTTTCCCGAGCGTGTCTCGTATATGTTTAGGTCGCGTACCTCTTTGTTTTGTGGTCCCTCCCCTGCTGTGCTTCGTTGTAGGCTCGATACCCCGCTAAGAGAACCCCTTTTCCGAAGTTATCATTTTATGCTCAGAATGTTGTAGTGCCATTCTCTATATCCGATCTTGTATTTTCAACTCCGGCTTGGCTGTCCACCGCTGCAGTCCGTCTTTGTCAGATTGGGCCGTTTTGTCAGCAATTTGCTGTGTGCAGGATGAACCGGAATGCTGCTGCTAAGGCTGTATACAGATTAATCTCCCAGTAGAGCAAGGGCATGTATCCAGAATCAGGCAGTGGGCGCTTGGGTTATTTTGCTGTCGCGTTTAGTTATCTGATTATTACAACGTGCGAGTGTTCAATTTTCAGACAACCAATTCAATTCATCTACATTGAGGTGTAGCATTGATGGAATGCGGACGCACATTGCATGGCAGATATGTAAATGTAAACACTTTTTAAGCAAAATCTATTCATTTCATAATTTTTCTCGAGTACAAAGTTTGAGGAAAACAAAAATCTGTCACTGCGGCAGTACAAGGTAATCTAACTACCAAAGAAAAGAGGAAACAGTACAAGAAAAGAAAGAAAATTAACAAAATCCGCATCGTGTTGTCGAAACAACTCCACAGGGCCGTCAGTCTGTCTGGTCCTCTTCCTGGCGAGGGTCCAGGAGCATCATCATCTCGTCGTCAGAGCCCGAGCTAAACCGCCTCCGGACTCCTCCTCGATGACTCGGACTCCCGCCCCTGGACTCCTCGTCATCATCATCATCCGGGACTGGGCTCAGCGAGCTACTCCCGACATGAGTACGCCCCGCCTTGGAGCGGTGGGAATACTCGGCCTCCTCATCTCTCCTCGCGGCAGGGACGGAAGGTCCAGCTGGAGCACCTCCTTGCCATGGGAACGAAAGGAGGCTGAAAAAAGTACATAAAAGGAAAGCATCAGTTATACTGTAGACAGTTTGATCAGTGGCCCAGAATGCAATGCCAGAGTACAGTGTTGAATGCCGTTGAGCAGTTTATCAGTGCAGAATGCAGTGTGATGAGTACAGTGTGAATTGCCCGTGGAGCGTTTATCAGTGCAGAGTACAGTGCGGAATGCAGGTTACGCTGTATGCAGTGTATTCAGATTGCTGTGAGGATCAGTGTATCAGAGTGTTGTGCCGGTGCATCAGATTATGTGAGCTAGTGTATGAATGGTTGAGGGCCAGTGTCAGAAAGAACATACCGGTATGCTTTGTTTAGATTGGGGTGTAGGAGGTCAAATGTCCGTCTGAAGCATCCCCATCATGAGGGCATTCACGCCACGACTGACGGGTTGTACTCAGAAGAAGCCTGCAAAGGGTACCAGGATGCATCAATATTCTGCGGAATATCGAATAAACTAAACATTGAAGTGATTGTACAAAATTGCAGAAATACATACCGGAGTAAGTCAGGACACCACGGAACTCGATGATCAGCGCGGAGGGGCGAAAGGGGGATCTGATAGGTCGCCCCACCCTGCCCCTGGAAAGAAATCAATACAGCAGGCACGGGCGGGCCAACCAGTTCCCCTCCTCCCTGAGCTCTCGACCCTGCCACGGGTACTGGCCCTCCTCGCCAGCCCCTAACTCCAAACTCCCGCTTCCGGCCCCAGCCGCCGATTGCCACAGGCCTTGGCCCCCCTCTAACTCGAACGACTGCCCGCTCAGGAGGTTCGCATCAGGTACGTCTGCACGTACTCCGATAGTCGCCGGTGCCTCTTGAAGTTCGCCCTCCTCCCAGCAACGGTGAGTTGTAGTCGGTCCATCTGCTCGCTGGTGAGTCCTCTCGGTTCCCTCCATATCTGCCAGGAGCGGTGAACCGGGGGACTATTCTGCTCAGGTAACCCCAAGAGCGGGTTCTGGCGGTTAAGAAACGCTCACCAAGCGTACCAAGCCCGACAGGACCGGGCCCTCCAGCAAGACCGGAAACGTGAGGTCTCATCCGGCACCGGGCAAACCGATCTCGGTCACCAGCTGGCAACGGAGCCCACGGCCGGCAAGTGAATCTGAAAGTTGACAAAACAGTTTGATTATTCTACTGTTATTGAAATATGCAGTTGGGAAAGCGGAAGACTTAATATGAACTGCACAGTAAAACCATACCTCGATCGGGTAATGGTGTCGAAGTATCGGGCGGAAAAAAGCCGAAAGCTCATCGCGGCCGCCGTGGCCTCCGGGTGCATCTCCCGTCAAAGCGCCGTGAGAAGGGGACGACCAGAGGGGTCTCTGTGACTGGTACGGGGGCAAGCCTAGGAAAGTAGGCGTAAACCCACAGCTACAAGGTAAATACCAGTGCATTTATCAAAAAAAGCAGAATATACAGAATAAAGCAGAAATGGCAGAGCCGTGTCTTGTGCAGTGTATTGTGTGCAGCGTACAGTGTGAGCAGTGTACAGTCAGTGTGAAGCCGAATGTATGTGTGTGCCGTGTGTACAGTATACAGCAAGTATAAAGCAGACTACAGTGTGTGCAGTGTACAGAGTACAGAAAATATCGGACAGAAATGAAAAGCGGAGAAGAAATGTACCTCCCAAGCCCGCCAATAGCCTCCGAGCAACTGGTCGCTGCCGCGAGAAGCCGAGCTCATGTACCCGTAGAGAGTGGCCAGAGCGGCGCCACCCCAGTCATAATGCAAAATGTCCCGGATGTCCACCAATGCGCTGAGAAGACAGAGAGGCACGGTGTTCGCCCTGTCGGCAAAGATGGTCATCCCGAATAAGAACATCAGGAAGCCGCGGGCGTACCTCTCCACGTCCTCCTGAGTCATCTGCGCCTCCTCCTCCAACACGGGCTGCACACTAAACTGTACCTCGAACCAGGAGTACCGCACGAAGCCTGGACGAGCAAGAGGTGGGGCCTCCCCCAGCAGATGGACCTGAGCGGCGGTCCACTCATCCAGGTCGATATCGAATGGGATCGGATCACCCCCTACCCCGATGCCAGTGAGCATCGAGAAATCATAAGGGGTCATCGTCATGTCCCCTGCAGCGGAAAAGTGAAACGAATCGGTGGTGTCCCACCATCTCTTTGCCAGAGCGGCAAGGAGAGGTCTGCAGGTGGAAAGCCTGGAGAGTCCTCGGCAGAAGGCGCCAAAGCCCGCCAGGTCCACTATGCGTCGGACCGCGTCAGGGAGCTCATCGTACCACTCCCGAGCGCCAGTGTTCCCATACCCGCGGATGGTATGGGAAAGATGTAGCATGCGTGCAAGTTTAACAGATTTGAACAAATACCGGGTGCCGGTGTGCTTAAAGTGAACTACAACGTGTGATGCGTCAGCGTGTTTGGGTGGTTCAGAGCAAATATAGATGTGTGCAAGTTTAACAGATTTGAACAAATGCTGGGTACCAGTGTGTATGCAGTGAAATACAGTGTGTTTGGGTGATTCAGGGCCAGTGCAGTGTGTGTGCATGTGTCAGTTTCAAGCAGATATCAGTTGTATGTATGTTTACAATCAACTACAGTATACAGAGTATCTGAGCTAAAGCAGTTAAAGACTACAACTAGCTACGGCAGTTTTTACGCCCTACATTGCAGAAAGTAAAGTAGAGGAAAGAGAGTTACCTCGGAAGCGCCGAAGGACAGGTGGGAGGTAGGCTCACGCAGCAATAGCTCGGGTGGCACGTGCCTCTCGAAGCTCCGAAACTGGCGCAGTCCGTCGGGGGGCAGAACATGAATCGTCGGCCAGTAGGTCGCCGGGTCGAACGGGTGCTCGCTCAAAGGTAGGAGCTCGACCCCGGGATCCATCTCGTGGTCCGGGGGAGTCCCGCCACGTGGAATGTCATCCGCCATGTCAAGAATGATGTGAAAATGGCCGGAGGAAGGGAAACTGGGCTGGAATGCGAAGAGTAAACCGAAAAGTCAACTCCCGAGAGGGTCGGAAATGGTCGGAATGTGAAAAGGAACGGGAATGAAGAGGAAGGTGAGGGGAACAAACCCTGAAAAGGCGGGAACGCCAAACGAGGCACCAAAACAAAGATGTGTTCGGTTGAAAATGTCCGGAACGCGAAGGGAATCGCGAATCTGACGACGAAACGGGCGTAGAACGCGAAGAAACGGGCGAAAAATGAGAGAAAAACACTCTAGAGAGAGAGAGTGAGAGTTTTCGGCGGTGGGGAAGTGAGGGAATAGGGTTTGAAACCCTATTTTAAAACACCCGAAGTGAAATCTCGAAACTGCCCCGACTCAGCAACTTTTTGCCGGTCGGCAATATTCTGTGCCGGCCGGCATTATTTTGTGTCGATGGAGTTATTTTGCAGCCGGTGGACAGCCGGTGGCCTCCCCTCCCGACCGGTGGTGTTCCCACAGCCTTGTTTGGGCCATATGAGTAGTTTTTGGTCTTCATAGCTCAAGAAAGTGCAAGAAAGTGCATCTCCGATGCTCAACCGGCCACCGTTGTGACCTCGGGTCGTGTCTTCTATGCGTGGCACTCGAATTTGTGCAAGGAGTATCCTTGTTTGTATCCTTTTAAATTCAAAAGTTGCCCCATATGCGTTGCACGCGTTCATCGCACTAACTTCGGTGCATTATATCGCGCTATTACGCGCCTCACGGTTGCATGGTTTTGCATATTACATGCGTTGCAACACGCACCCCTTGCATTGTCATGCACATCCCTCATGCATTGTTATTGCATTTTCATTACTAGCATTGTCGCGTATTTCAAGACATACGTCGTCTCGCGCATCGTCTGCATTGTCGTGCATCTCGAAACACGTGCGTTGTCACGCATTTAAGTCCATTTACATTTCGTATGGCATGCGTGTCACACTTCGCATCATTTCATGTTTTATAAGGCATGCATGTCTCATTTGTATCATTTGCATCGGCACGTGTGCCTCATTTCCATCGGCACGTGTACCTTGTTCTCATCGGCACGTGTGCCTCACTTGCATTGGCATGCGTGCCTCATTTGCATTGTCTTACATCCCTTGCGACCTGCATTGTCTTGCATTCATTGTGCATGCTAATTTTATTATCCGCGTAGACCGCATGTTTGTAATTAATTTTATTATTTGCGTAGACCGCATAATTGTTCAATTTCTTTCCTTGCGTAGACCGCATATTTATTGTTCAATTTCTTTACCTGCGTAGACCGCATGTATTGCTTGCGTAGACCGCATAATTGTTCAATTTTATTATTTGCGTAGACCGCATTATTGTTCAATTTCTTTACCTGCGTAGACCGCCTGTATTGCTTGTGTAGACCGCATAATTGTTCAATTTCTTTCCTTGCGTAGACCGCATAATTGTTCAATTTTATTATATGCGTAGACCGTATTATTGTTCAATTTTATTATTTGCGTAGACCGCATTATTGTTCAACTTCTTTACCTGCGTAGACCGCATGTATTGCTTGCGTAGACCGCATAATTGTTCAATTTCTTTCTTTGCGTAGACCGCATTATTGTTCAATTTCTTTACCTGCGTAGACCGCATGTATTGCTTGCGTAGACCGCATAGTTGTTCAATTTCTTTCCTTGCATAGACCGCATATTTATTGTTCAATTTCTTTACCTGCGTAGACCGCATGTATTGCTTGCGTAGACCGCATAATTGTTCAATTTCTTTCTTTGCGTAGACCGCATTATTGTTCAATTTCTTTACCTGCGTACACCGCATGTATTGCTTGCGTAGAGCGCATAATTGTTCAATTTCTTTCTTTGCGTAGACCGCATTATTTCTCAATTTCTTTACCTGCGTAGACCGCATGTATTGCTTGCGTAGACCGCATAATTGTTCAATTTCTTTCCTTGCGTAGACCGCATATTTATTGTTCAATTTCTTTACCTGCGTAGACCGCAGGTATTGCTTGCGTAGACCATATAATTGATCAATTTCTTTACTTGCGTAGACCGCATTATGGTTCAATTTCTTTACCTGCGTAGGCCGCATGTATTGCTTGCGTAGACCCCATGTTTGTAATCAATTCCATTACTTGCGTAGACCGCACATTAATTACATTACCTGCGTAGACCGCATGCTCATGATCAATTTCGTTGCCTGCGTAGACCGCATGCTCCACTTACATGTTTGTATTTCCACAGCATTGTTATGCTCCCCACTTGCTTTGCGCTGTCACGCATCTCGAGTAATCGGCACGCGTGCCTCATTCGCATCGGCACGTGTGCCTCATTTCCATCGGCACGCGTGCCTCATTCGCATCGGCACGTGTGCCTCATTTCCATCGGCACGCGTGCCTCATTCGCATCGGCACGTGTGCCTCATTTCCATCGGCACGCGTGCCTCATTCGCATCGGCACGTGTGCCTCATTTCCATCGGCACGCGTGCCTCATTCGCATCGGCACGTGTGCCTCATTTCCATCGGCACGCGTGCCTCATTCGCATCGGCACGTGTGCCTCATTTCCATCGGCACGCGTGCCTCATTCGCATCGGCACGTGTGCCTCATTTCCATCGGCACGCGTGCCTCATTCGCATCGGCACGTGTGCCTCATTTCCATCGGCACGCGTGCCTCATTCGCATCGGCACGTGTGCCTCATTTCCATCGGCACGCGTGCCTCATTCGCATCGGCACGTGTGCCTCATTTCCATCGGCACGCGTGCCTCATTCGCATCGGCACGTGTGCCTCATTTCCATCGGCACGCGTGCCTCATTCGCATCGGCACGTGTGCCTCATTTCCATCGGCACGCGTGCCTCATTCGCATCGGCACGTGTGCCTCATTTCCATCGGCACGCGTGCCTCATTCGCATCGGCACGTGTGCCTCATTTCCATCGGCACGTGTGCCTTGTTCTCATCGGCACGTGTGCCTCACTTGCATTGGCATGCGTGCCTCGTTTGCATTGTTTTACGTCCCTTGCGACCTGCATTGTCTTGCATTCATTGTGCATGCTAATTTTGTTATCCGCGTAGACCGCATGTTTGTAATTAATTTTATTATTTGCGTAGACCGCATAATTGTTCAATTTCTTTCCTTGCGTAGACCGCATATTTATTGTTCAATTTCTTTACCTGCGTAGACCGCATGTATTGCTTGCGTAGACCGTATAATTGATCAATTTCTTTACTTGCGTAGACCACATTATGGTTCAATTTCTTTGCCTGCGTAGGCCGCATGTATTGCTTGCGTAGACCCCATAATTGTTCAATTTCTTTCCTTGCGTAGACCGCATATTTATTGTTCAATTTCTTTACCTGCGTAGACCGCATGTATTGCTTGCGTAGACCGCATAATTGTTCAATTTTATTATTTGCGTAGACCGCATTATTGTTCAATTTCTTTACCTACGTAGACCGCCTGTATTGCTTCTGTAGACCGCATAATTGTTCAATTTCTTTCCTTGCGTAGACCGCATAATTGTTCAATTTTATTATTTGCGTAGACCGTATTATTGTTCAATTTTGTTATTTGCGTAGACCGCATTATTGTTCAACTTCTTTACTTGCGTAGACCGCATGTATTGCTTGCGTAGACCGCATAATTGTTCAATTTCTTTCTTCGCGTAGACCGCATTATTGTTCAATTTCTTTACCTGCGTAGACCGCATGTGTTGCTTGCGTAGACCGCATAATTGTTCAATTTCTTTCCTTGCGTAGACCGCATATTTGTTGTTCAATTTCTTTACATGCGTAGACCGCATGTATTGCTTGCGTAGACCGCATAATTGTTCAATTTTATTATTTGCGTAGACCGCATTATTGTTCAATTTCTTTACCTACGTAGACCGCCTGTATTGCTTCTGTAGACCGCATAATTGTTCAATTTCTTTCCTTGCGTAGACCGCATATTTATTGTTCAATTTCTTTACCTGCGTAGACCGCATGTATTGCTTGCGTAGACCATATAATTGATCAATTTCTTTACTTGCGTAGACCGCATTATGGTTCAATTTCTTTACCGGCGTAGGCCGCATGTATTGCTTGCGTAGACCCCATAATTGTTCAATTTCTTTCCTTGCGTAAACCGCATATTTGTTGTTCAATTTCTTTACCTGCGTAGACCGCATGTATTGCTTGCGTAGACCGCATAATTGTTTAATTTCTTTCCTTGCGTAGACTGCATATTAATTTCATCACCTGTGTAGACCGCATGTTTTGATTGCGTAGACCGCATATTAATTACATTACCTGCGTAGACCGCATGTTTTGCTTGCGTAGACCGCATAATTGTTCGATATCATTACCTGCGTAGACCACATGTTTTCGCTTGCGCAGACCGCATGCTTACGTTCAATATCATTACTTGCGTAGACCGCATGTTAATTACATTACTTGCGTAGACCGCTTGCTTATGATCAATTTCGTTGCCTGCGTAGACCGCATGCCCCGCTTACATGTTTGTATTTTCACAGCATTGTTATGCTCCCCACTTGCTTTGCGCTGTCACACATTTCGAGTACACTACTATGCATATTGCTAACAATATTGTACCTGTATAGTTTGTTTTTTTTGCAGGCACGATATTGTATGTACGGTTCATTTGAAGCTGGTGCAACCAGACGAACCGGATAGGTATTCTACGATCTAGGAGACCTTAAATCCTTGGAAGGTGTAAGACCTTTGGCACATTGATGTGCACAGTTCGCTTGCATCGTCCTGCGTATCAAAAGCCGCGCGTTGTCGCGCACTTCAAACCTTTGCATTTCATAACAAAAAATATATAGTTGCATTGTCATGCATCATTATGACATAATGTAGACATTGCATCGTAGGTCACATGCATTCATTGCATCACCTTCATATCTATGGCTTGCGCCTTTCCATGTTGAGCTTGGTTTGGTATGTGCCCATACTTTTCACGTCGAAGCATAGTTCAGTGGACCGTTCTATGTTAGCCGCGGCTTGTTTGTGTACATGCCTTTCCTAGGCAAGATCTGGTTTGGCCCGCGTGCCATTTCCATTGCATCGTAGTTTGCATGCATTCATTGCATCACCTCCGCCTATGCCTCGCGCCTTTCCATGATTGAGCTTGGTCTAGTATGTGCCCTTACTTTTCACGTTAAAGCACAGTTCTGCATGTGTACGCGCCTATTCCACGCTGGTATGTTGGTTTGAGGGTTGCGGCATCTTTTCTGTGTTAAACATGGCTCGTATGTGTAAATGCCTTTCCTAGGCAAGATCTGGTTTGGCCCGCGTGCCATTTCCATTGCATCGTAGTTTGCATGCATTCATTGCATCACCTTCCATACTTTTCACGTTAAAGCACAGTTCTGCATGTGTACGCGCCTATTCCACGCTGGTATGTTGGTTTGAGGGTTGCGCCATCTTTTCTGTGTTAGACATGGCTCGTATGTGTAAATGCCTTTCCTAGGCAAGATCTGGTTTGGCCCGCGTGCCATATCCATTGCCACCTCCCCAACATATTCATTTATATATTACATTGTAGTATAATTTTTGCATCCGGCATTAGGATAATTGTCCTTTCTCCAGCGGGTCGTTTCCCCACTTATGTCATTCCACCCAATACTTGTTCTTGTGTCTGTCTACAATGCTCATAATTCAGTTGACCGTTCTATGGTAGACAGACTTGTTACCTCCATCAATCTATTTGACATGGGTGTGGTTTCGAACCACTCGTGATTGGATCGTGATTCAATTGCTTTGCATATAGTTTGCATTGTTTCAATTGCATTGCATCCTCATTTGCATTATTTATACATTGTTTTGTATATATTGCATATCATTTTGCATCCATTCTTGCATTGTCATGCATGTTGCTAACAATATGATGAATACGGTTCATCCCTTGTTTTGATAAGCTTGATGTGTTTTGCCGATGTCAGTAAGCATCCCTTGAGATTTGTAAGACTTGACAGATGAATACGGTTCATCCCTTGTTTTGATAAGCTTGATGTGTTTTGCCGATGTCAGTAAGCATCCCTTGAGATTTGTAAGACTTGACAGATGAATACGGTTCATCCCTTGTTTTGATAAGCTTGATGTGTTTTGCCGATGTCAGTAAGCATCCCTTGAGATTTGTAAGACTTGACAGATGAATACGGTTCATCCCTTGTTTTGATAAGCTTGATGTGTTTTGCCGATGTCAGTAAGCATCCCTTGAGATTTGTAAGACTTGACAGATGAATACGGTTCATCCCTTGTTTTGATAAGCTTGATGTGTTTTGCCGATGTCAGTAAGCATCCCTTGAGATTTGTAAGACTTGACAGATGAATACGGTTCATCCCTTGTTTTGATAAGCTTGATGTGTTTTGCCGATGTCAGTAAGCATCCCTTGAGATTTGTAAGACTTGACAGATGAATACGGTTCATCCCTTGTTTTGATAAGCTTGATGTGTTTTGCCGATGTCAGTAAGCATCCCTTGAGATTTGTAAGACTTGACAGATGAATACGGTTCATCCCTTGTTTTGATAAGCTTGATGTGTTTTGCCGATGTCAGTAAGCATCCCTTGAGATTTGTAAGACTTGACAGATGAATACGGTTCATCCCTTGTTTTGATAAGCTTGATGTGTTTTGCCGATGTCAGTAAGCATCCCTTGAGATTTGTAAGACTTGACAGATGAATACGGTTCATCCCTTGTTTTGATAAGCTTGATGTGTTTTGCCGATGTCAGTAAGCATCCCTTGAGATTTGTAAGACTTGACAGATGAATACGGTTCATCCCTTGTTTTGATAAGCTTGATGTGTTTTGCCGATGTCAGTAAGCATCCCTTGAGATTTGTAAGACTTGACAGATGAATACGGTTCATCCCTTGTTTTGATAAGCTTGATGTGTTTTGCCGATGTCAGTAAGCATCCCTTGAGATTTGTAAGACTTGACAGATGAATACGGTTCATCCCTTGTTTTGATAAGCTTGATGTGTTTTGCCGATGTCAGTAAGCATCCCTTGAGATTTGTAAGACTTGACAGATGAATACGGTTCATCCCTTGTTTTGATAAGCTTGATGTGTTTTGCCGATGTCAGTAAGCATCCCTTGAGATTTGTAAGACTTGACAGATGAATACGGTTCATCCCTTGTTTTGATAAGCTTGATGTGTTTTGCCGATGTCAGTAAGCATCCCTTGAGATTTGTAAGACTTGACAGATGAATACGGTTCATCCCTTGTTTTGATAAGCTTGATGTGTTTTGCCGATGTCAGTAAGCATCCCTTGAGATTTGTAAGACTTGACAGATGAATACGGTTCATCCCTTGTTTTGATAAGCTTGATGTGTTTTGCCGATGTCAGTAAGCATCCCTTGAGATTTGTAAGACTTGACAGATGAATACGGTTCATCCCTTGTTTTGATAAGCTTGATGTGTTTTGCCGATGTCAGTAAGCATCCCTTGAGATTTGTAAGACTTGACAGATGAATACGGTTCATCCCTTGTTTTGATAAGCTTGATGTGTTTTGCCGATGTCAGTAAGCATCCCTTGAGATTTGTAAGACTTGACAGATGAATACGGTTCATCCCTTGTTTTGATAAGCTTGATGTGTTTTGCCGATGTCAGTAAGCATCCCTTGAGATTTGTAAGACTTGACAGATGAATACGGTTCATCCCTTGTTTTGATAAGCTTGATGTGTTTTGCCGATGTCAGTAAGCATCCCTTGAGATTTGTAAGACTTGACAGATGAATACGGTTCATCCCTTGTTTTGATAAGCTTGATGTGTTTTGCCGATGTCAGTAAGCATCCCTTGAGATTTGTAAGACTTGACAGATGAATACGGTTCATCCCTTGTTTTGATAAGCTTGATGTGTTTTGCCGATGTCAGTAAGCATCCCTTGAGATTTGTAAGACTTGACAGATGAATACGGTTCATCCCTTGTTTTGATAAGCTTGATGTGTTTTGCCGATGTCAGTAAGCATCCCTTGAGATTTGTAAGACTTGACAGATGAATACGGTTCATCCCTTGTTTTGATAAGCTTGATGTGTTTTGCCGATGTCAGTAAGCATCCCTTGAGATTTGTAAGACTTGACAGATGAATACGGTTCATCCCTTGTTTTGATAAGCTTGATGTGTTTTGCCGATGTCAGTAAGCATCCCTTGAGATTTGTAAGACTTGACAGATGAATACGGTTCATCCCTTGTTTTGATAAGCTTGATGTGTTTTGCCGATGTCAGTAAGCATCCCTTGAGATTTGTAAGACTTGACAGATGAATACGGTTCATCCCTTGTTTTGATAAGCTTGATGTGTTTTGCCGATGTCAGTAAGCATCCCTTGAGATTTGTAAGACTTGACAGATGAATACGGTTCATCCCTTGTTTTGATAAGCTTGATGTGTTTTGCCGATGTCAGTAAGCATCCCTTGAGATTTGTAAGACTTGACAGATGAATACGGTTCATCCCTTGTTTTGATAAGCTTGATGTGTTTTGCCGATGTCAGTAAGCATCCCTTGAGATTTGTAAGACTTGACAGATGAATACGGTTCATCCCTTGTTTTGATAAGCTTGATGTGTTTTGCCGATGTCAGTAAGCATCCCTTGAGATTTGTAAGACTTGACAGATGAATACGGTTCATCCCTTGTTTTGATAAGCTTGATGTGTTTTGCCGATGTCAGTAAGCATCCCTTGAGATTTGTAAGACTTGACAGATGAATACGGTTCATCCCTTGTTTTGATAAGCTTGATGTGTTTTGCCGATGTCAGTAAGCATCCCTTGAGATTTGTAAGACTTGACAGATGAATACGGTTCATCCCTTGTTTTGATAAGCTTGATGTGTTTTGCCGATGTCAGTAAGCATCCCTTGAGATTTGTAAGACTTGACAGATGAATACGGTTCATCCCTTGTTTTGATAAGCTTGATGTGTTTTGCCGATGTCAGTAAGCATCCCTTGAGATTTGTAAGACTTGACAGATGAATACGGTTCATCCCTTGTTTTGATAAGCTTGATGTGTTTTGCCGATGTCAGTAAGCATCCCTTGAGATTTGTAAGACTTGACAGATGAATACGGTTCATCCCTTGTTTTGATAAGCTTGATGTGTTTTGCCGATGTCAGTAAGCATCCCTTGAGATTTGTAAGACTTGACAGATGAATACGGTTCATCCCTTGTTTTGATAAGCTTGATGTGTTTTGCCGATGTCAGTAAGCATCCCTTGAGATTTGTAAGACTTGACAGATGAATACGGTTCATCCCTTGTTTTGATAAGCTTGATGTGTTTTGCCGATGTCAGTAAGCATCCCTTGAGATTTGTAAGACTTGACAGATGAATACGGTTCATCCCTTGTTTTGATAAGCTTGATGTGTTTTGCCGATGTCAGTAAGCATCCCTTGAGATTTGTAAGACTTGACAGATGAATACGGTTCATCCCTTGTTTTGATAAGCTTGATGTGTTTTGCCGATGTCAGTAAGCATCCCTTGAGATTTGTAAGACTTGACAGATGAATACGGTTCATCCCTTGTTTTGATAAGCTTGATGTGTTTTGCCGATGTCAGTAAGCATCCCTTGAGATTTGTAAGACTTGACAGATGAATACGGTTCATCCCTTGTTTTGATAAGCTTGATGTGTTTTGCCGATGTCAGTAAGCATCCCTTGAGATTTGTAAGACTTGACAGATGAATACGGTTCATCCCTTGTTTTGATAAGCTTGATGTGTTTTGCCGATGTCAGTAAGCATCCCTTGAGATTTGTAAGACTTGACAGATGAATACGGTTCATCCCTTGTTTTGATAAGCTTGATGTGTTTTGCCGATGTCAGTAAGCATCCCTTGAGATTTGTAAGACTTGACAGATGAATACGGTTCATCCCTTGTTTTGATAAGCTTGATGTGTTTTGCCGATGTCAGTAAGCATCCCTTGAGATTTGTAAGACTTGACAGATGAATACGGTTCATCCCTTGTTTTGATAAGCTTGATGTGTTTTGCCGATGTCAGTAAGCATCCCTTGAGATTTGTAAGACTTGACAGATGAATACGGTTCATCCCTTGTTTTGATAAGCTTGATGTGTTTTGCCGATGTCAGTAAGCATCCCTTGAGATTTGTAAGACTTGACAGATGAATACGGTTCATCCCTTGTTTTGATAAGCTTGATGTGTTTTGCCGATGTCAGTAAGCATCCCTTGAGATTTGTAAGACTTGACAGATGAATACGGTTCATCCCTTGTTTTGATAAGCTTGATGTGTTTTGCCGATGTCAGTAAGCATCCCTTGAGATTTGTAAGACTTGACAGATGAATACGGTTCATCCCTTGTTTTGATAAGCTTGATGTGTTTTGCCGATGTCAGTAAGCATCCCTTGAGATTTGTAAGACTTGACAGATGAATACGGTTCATCCCTTGTTTTGATAAGCTTGATGTGTTTTGCCGATGTCAGTAAGCATCCCTTGAGATTTGTAAGACTTGACAGATGAATACGGTTCATCCCTTGTTTTGATAAGCTTGATGTGTTTTGCCGATGTCAGTAAGCATCCCTTGAGATTTGTAAGACTTGACAGATGAATACGGTTCATCCCTTGTTTTGATAAGCTTGATGTGTTTTGCCGATGTCAGTAAGCATCCCTTGAGATTTGTAAGACTTGACAGATGAATACGGTTCATCCCTTGTTTTGATAAGCTTGATGTGTTTTGCCGATGTCAGTAAGCATCCCTTGAGATTTGTAAGACTTGACAGATGAATACGGTTCATCCCTTGTTTTGATAAGCTTGATGTGTTTTGCCGATGTCAGTAAGCATCCCTTGAGATTTGTAAGACTTGACAGATGAATACGGTTCATCCCTTGTTTTGATAAGCTTGATGTGTTTTGCCGATGTCAGTAAGCATCCCTTGAGATTTGTAAGACTTGACAGATGAATACGGTTCATCCCTTGTTTTGATAAGCTTGATGTGTTTTGCCGATGTCAGTAAGCATCCCTTGAGATTTGTAAGACTTGACAGATGAATACGGTTCATCCCTTGTTTTGATAAGCTTGATGTGTTTTGCCGATGTCAGTAAGCATCCCTTGAGATTTGTAAGACTTGACAGATGAATACGGTTCATCCCTTGTTTTGATAAGCTTGATGTGTTTTGCCGATGTCAGTAAGCATCCCTTGAGATTTGTAAGACTTGACAGATGAATACGGTTCATCCCTTGTTTTGATAAGCTTGATGTGTTTTGCCGATGTCAGTAAGCATCCCTTGAGATTTGTAAGACTTGACAGATGAATACGGTTCATCCCTTGTTTTGATAAGCTTGATGTGTTTTGCCGATGTCAGTAAGCATCCCTTGAGATTTGTAAGACTTGACAGATGAATACGGTTCATCCCTTGTTTTGATAAGCTTGATGTGTTTTGCCGATGTCAGTAAGCATCCCTTGAGATTTGTAAGACTTGACAGATGAATACGGTTCATCCCTTGTTTTGATAAGCTTGATGTGTTTTGCCGATGTCAGTAAGCATCCCTTGAGATTTGTAAGACTTGACAGATGAATACGGTTCATCCCTTGTTTTGATAAGCTTGATGTGTTTTGCCGATGTCAGTAAGCATCCCTTGAGATTTGTAAGACTTGACAGATGAATACGGTTCATCCCTTGTTTTGATAAGCTTGATGTGTTTTGCCGATGTCAGTAAGCATCCCTTGAGATTTGTAAGACTTGACAGATGAATACGGTTCATCCCTTGTTTTGATAAGCTTGATGTGTTTTGCCGATGTCAGTAAGCATCCCTTGAGATTTGTAAGACTTGACAGATGAATACGGTTCATCCCTTGTTTTGATAAGCTTGATGTGTTTTGCCGATGTCAGTAAGCATCCCTTGAGATTTGTAAGACTTGACAGATGAATACGGTTCATCCCTTGTTTTGATAAGCTTGATGTGTTTTGCCGATGTCAGTAAGCATCCCTTGAGATTTGTAAGACTTGACAGATGAATACGGTTCATCCCTTGTTTTGATAAGCTTGATGTGTTTTGCCGATGTCAGTAAGCATCCCTTGAGATTTGTAAGACTTGACAGATGAATACGGTTCATCCCTTGTTTTGATAAGCTTGATGTGTTTTGCCGATGTCAGTAAGCATCCCTTGAGATTTGTAAGACTTGACAGATGAATACGGTTCATCCCTTGTTTTGATAAGCTTGATGTGTTTTGCCGATGTCAGTAAGCATCCCTTGAGATTTGTAAGACTTGACAGATGAATACGGTTCATCCCTTGTTTTGATAAGCTTGATGTGTTTTGCCGATGTCAGTAAGCATCCCTTGAGATTTGTAAGACTTGACAGATGAATACGGTTCATCCCTTGTTTTGATAAGCTTGATGTGTTTTGCCGATGTCAGTAAGCATCCCTTGAGATTTGTAAGACTTGACAGATGAATACGGTTCATCCCTTGTTTTGATAAGCTTGATGTGTTTTGCCGATGTCAGTAAGCATCCCTTGAGATTTGTAAGACTTGACAGATGAATACGGTTCATCCCTTGTTTTGATAAGCTTGATGTGTTTTGCCGATGTCAGTAAGCATCCCTTGAGATTTGTAAGACTTGACAGATGAATACGGTTCATCCCTTGTTTTGATAAGCTTGATGTGTTTTGCCGATGTCAGTAAGCATCCCTTGAGATTTGTAAGACTTGACAGATGAATACGGTTCATCCCTTGTTTTGATAAGCTTGATGTGTTTTGCCGATGTCAGTAAGCATCCCTTGAGATTTGTAAGACTTGACAGATGAATACGGTTCATCCCTTGTTTTGATAAGCTTGATGTGTTTTGCCGATGTCAGTAAGCATCCCTTGAGATTTGTAAGACTTGACAGATGAATACGGTTCATCCCTTGTTTTGATAAGCTTGATGTGTTTTGCCGATGTCAGTAAGCATCCCTTGAGATTTGTAAGACTTGACAGATGAATACGGTTCATCCCTTGTTTTGATAAGCTTGATGTGTTTTGCCGATGTCAGTAAGCATCCCTTGAGATTTGTAAGACTTGACAGATGAATACGGTTCATCCCTTGTTTTGATAAGCTTGATGTGTTTTGCCGATGTCAGTAAGCATCCCTTGAGATTTGTAAGACTTGACAGATGAATACGGTTCATCCCTTGTTTTGATAAGCTTGATGTGTTTTGCCGATGTCAGTAAGCATCCCTTGAGATTTGTAAGACTTGACAGATGAATACGGTTCATCCCTTGTTTTGATAAGCTTGATGTGTTTTGCCGATGTCAGTAAGCATCCCTTGAGATTTGTAAGACTTGACAGATGAATACGGTTCATCCCTTGTTTTGATAAGCTTGATGTGTTTTGCCGATGTCAGTAAGCATCCCTTGAGATTTGTAAGACTTGACAGATGAATACGGTTCATCCCTTGTTTTGATAAGCTTGATGTGTTTTGCCGATGTCAGTAAGCATCCCTTGAGATTTGTAAGACTTGACAGATGAATACGGTTCATCCCTTGTTTTGATAAGCTTGATGTGTTTTGCCGATGTCAGTAAGCATCCCTTGAGATTTGTAAGACTTGACAGATGAATACGGTTCATCCCTTGTTTTGATAAGCTTGATGTGTTTTGCCGATGTCAGTAAGCATCCCTTGAGATTTGTAAGACTTGACAGATGAATACGGTTCATCCCTTGTTTTGATAAGCTTGATGTGTTTTGCCGATGTCAGTAAGCATCCCTTGAGATTTGTAAGACTTGACAGATGAATACGGTTCATCCCTTGTTTTGATAAGCTTGATGTGTTTTGCCGATGTCAGTAAGCATCCCTTGAGATTTGTAAGACTTGACAGATGAATACGGTTCATCCCTTGTTTTGATAAGCTTGATGTGTTTTGCCGATGTCAGTAAGCATCCCTTGAGATTTGTAAGACTTGACAGATGAATACGGTTCATCCCTTGTTTTGATAAGCTTGATGTGTTTTGCCGATGTCAGTAAGCATCCCTTGAGATTTGTAAGACTTGACAGATGAATACGGTTCATCCCTTGTTTTGATAAGCTTGATGTGTTTTGCCGATGTCAGTAAGCATCCCTTGAGATTTGTAAGACTTGACAGATGAATACGGTTCATCCCTTGTTTTGATAAGCTTGATGTGTTTTGCCGATGTCAGTAAGCATCCCTTGAGATTTGTAAGACTTGACAGATGAATACGGTTCATCCCTTGTTTTGATAAGCTTGATGTGTTTTGCCGATGTCAGTAAGCATCCCTTGAGATTTGTAAGACTTGACAGATGAATACGGTTCATCCCTTGTTTTGATAAGCTTGATGTGTTTTGCCGATGTCAGTAAGCATCCCTTGAGATTTGTAAGACTTGACAGATGAATACGGTTCATCCCTTGTTTTGATAAGCTTGATGTGTTTTGCCGATGTCAGTAAGCATCCCTTGAGATTTGTAAGACTTGACAGATGAATACGGTTCATCCCTTGTTTTGATAAGCTTGATGTGTTTTGCCGATGTCAGTAAGCATCCCTTGAGATTTGTAAGACTTGACAGATGAATACGGTTCATCCCTTGTTTTGATAAGCTTGATGTGTTTTGCCGATGTCAGTAAGCATCCCTTGAGATTTGTAAGACTTGACAGATGAATACGGTTCATCCCTTGTTTTGATAAGCTTGATGTGTTTTGCCGATGTCAGTAAGCATCCCTTGAGATTTGTAAGACTTGACAGATGAATACGGTTCATCCCTTGTTTTGATAAGCTTGATGTGTTTTGCCGATGTCAGTAAGCATCCCTTGAGATTTGTAAGACTTGACAGATGAATACGGTTCATCCCTTGTTTTGATAAGCTTGATGTGTTTTGCCGATGTCAGTAAGCATCCCTTGAGATTTGTAAGACTTGACAGATGAATACGGTTCATCCCTTGTTTTGATAAGCTTGATGTGTTTTGCCGATGTCAGTAAGCATCCCTTGAGATTTGTAAGACTTGACAGATGAATACGGTTCATCCCTTGTTTTGATAAGCTTGATGTGTTTTGCCGATGTCAGTAAGCATCCCTTGAGATTTGTAAGACTTGACAGATGAATACGGTTCATCCCTTGTTTTGATAAGCTTGATGTGTTTTGCCGATGTCAGTAAGCATCCCTTGAGATTTGTAAGACTTGACAGATGAATACGGTTCATCCCTTGTTTTGATAAGCTTGATGTGTTTTGCCGATGTCAGTAAGCATCCCTTGAGATTTGTAAGACTTGACAGATGAATACGGTTCATCCCTTGTTTTGATAAGCTTGATGTGTTTTGCCGATGTCAGTAAGCATCCCTTGAGATTTGTAAGACTTGACAGATGAATACGGTTCATCCCTTGTTTTGATAAGCTTGATGTGTTTTGCCGATGTCAGTAAGCATCCCTTGAGATTTGTAAGACTTGACAGATGAATACGGTTCATCCCTTGTTTTGATAAGCTTGATGTGTTTTGCCGATGTCAGTAAGCATCCCTTGAGATTTGTAAGACTTGACAGATGAATACGGTTCATCCCTTGTTTTGATAAGCTTGATGTGTTTTGCCGATGTCAGTAAGCATCCCTTGAGATTTGTAAGACTTGACAGATGAATACGGTTCATCCCTTGTTTTGATAAGCTTGATGTGTTTTGCCGATGTCAGTAAGCATCCCTTGAGATTTGTAAGACTTGACAGATGAATACGGTTCATCCCTTGTTTTGATAAGCTTGATGTGTTTTGCCGATGTCAGTAAGCATCCCTTGAGATTTGTAAGACTTGACAGATGAATACGGTTCATCCCTTGTTTTGATAAGCTTGATGTGTTTTGCCGATGTCAGTAAGCATCCCTTGAGATTTGTAAGACTTGACAGATGAATACGGTTCATCCCTTGTTTTGATAAGCTTGATGTGTTTTGCCGATGTCAGTAAGCATCCCTTGAGATTTGTAAGACTTGACAGATGAATACGGTTCATCCCTTGTTTTGATAAGCTTGATGTGTTTTGCCGATGTCAGTAAGCATCCCTTGAGATTTGTAAGACTTGACAGATGAATACGGTTCATCCCTTGTTTTGATAAGCTTGATGTGTTTTGCCGATGTCAGTAAGCATCCCTTGAGATTTGTAAGACTTGACAGATGAATACGGTTCATCCCTTGTTTTGATAAGCTTGATGTGTTTTGCCGATGTCAGTAAGCATCCCTTGAGATTTGTAAGACTTGACAGATGAATACGGTTCATCCCTTGTTTTGATAAGCTTGATGTGTTTTGCCGATGTCAGTAAGCATCCCTTGAGATTTGTAAGACTTGACAGATGAATACGGTTCATCCCTTGTTTTGATAAGCTTGATGTGTTTTGCCGATGTCAGTAAGCATCCCTTGAGATTTGTAAGACTTGACAGATGAATACGGTTCATCCCTTGTTTTGATAAGCTTGATGTGTTTTGCCGATGTCAGTAAGCATCCCTTGAGATTTGTAAGACTTGACAGATGAATACGGTTCATCCCTTGTTTTGATAAGCTTGATGTGTTTTGCCGATGTCAGTAAGCATCCCTTGAGATTTGTAAGACTTGACAGATGAATACGGTTCATCCCTTGTTTTGATAAGCTTGATGTGTTTTGCCGATGTCAGTAAGCATCCCTTGAGATTTGTAAGACTTGACAGATGAATACGGTTCATCCCTTGTTTTGATAAGCTTGATGTGTTTTGCCGATGTCAGTAAGCATCCCTTGAGATTTGTAAGACTTGACAGATGAATACGGTTCATCCCTTGTTTTGATAAGCTTGATGTGTTTTGCCGATGTCAGTAAGCATCCCTTGAGATTTGTAAGACTTGACAGATGAATACGGTTCATCCCTTGTTTTGATAAGCTTGATGTGTTTTGCCGATGTCAGTAAGCATCCCTTGAGATTTGTAAGACTTGACAGATGAATACGGTTCATCCCTTGTTTTGATAAGCTTGATGTGTTTTGCCGATGTCAGTAAGCATCCCTTGAGATTTGTAAGACTTGACAGATGAATACGGTTCATCCCTTGTTTTGATAAGCTTGATGTGTTTTGCCGATGTCAGTAAGCATCCCTTGAGATTTGTAAGACTTGACAGATGAATACGGTTCATCCCTTGTTTTGATAAGCTTGATGTGTTTTGCCGATGTCAGTAAGCATCCCTTGAGATTTGTAAGACTTGACAGATGAATACGGTTCATCCCTTGTTTTGATAAGCTTGATGTGTTTTGCCGATGTCAGTAAGCATCCCTTGAGATTTGTAAGACTTGACAGATGAATACGGTTCATCCCTTGTTTTGATAAGCTTGATGTGTTTTGCCGATGTCAGTAAGCATCCCTTGAGATTTGTAAGACTTGACAGATGAATACGGTTCATCCCTTGTTTTGATAAGCTTGATGTGTTTTGCCGATGTCAGTAAGCATCCCTTGAGATTTGTAAGACTTGACAGATGAATACGGTTCATCCCTTGTTTTGATAAGCTTGATGTGTTTTGCCGATGTCAGTAAGCATCCCTTGAGATTTGTAAGACTTGACAGATGAATACGGTTCATCCCTTGTTTTGATAAGCT
The DNA here is from genome assembly GCF_004153795.1 of Camellia sinensis. NCBI lineage: Eukaryota > Viridiplantae > Streptophyta > Magnoliopsida > Ericales > Theaceae > Camellia > Camellia sinensis. The sequence continues at coordinate 2,804,146 of NW_021024612.1, forward strand.
TGATGTGTTTTGCCGATGTCAGTAAGCATCCCTTGAGATTTGTAAGACTTGACAGATGAATACGGTTCATCCCTTGTTTTGATAAGCTTGATGTGTTTTGCCGATGTCAGTAAGCATCCCTTGAGATTTGTAAGACTTGACAGATGAATACGGTTCATCCCTTGTTTTGATAAGCTTGATGTGTTTTGCCGATGTCAGTAAGCATCCCTTGAGATTTGTAAGACTTGACAGATGAATACGGTTCATCCCTTGTTTTGATAAGCTTGATGTGTTTTGCCGATGTCAGTAAGCATCCCTTGAGATTTGTAAGACTTGACAGATGAATACGGTTCATCCCTTGTTTTGATAAGCTTGATGTGTTTTGCCGATGTCAGTAAGCATCCCTTGAGATTTGTAAGACTTGACAGATGAATACGGTTCATCCCTTGTTTTGATAAGCTTGATGTGTTTTGCCGATGTCAGTAAGCATCCCTTGAGATTTGTAAGACTTGACAGATGAATACGGTTCATCCCTTGTTTTGATAAGCTTGATGTGTTTTGCCGATGTCAGTAAGCATCCCTTGAGATTTGTAAGACTTGACAGATGAATACGGTTCATCCCTTGTTTTGATAAGCTTGATGTGTTTTGCCGATGTCAGTAAGCATCCCTTGAGATTTGTAAGACTTGACAGATGAATACGGTTCATCCCTTGTTTTGATAAGCTTGATGTGTTTTGCCGATGTCAGTAAGCATCCCTTGAGATTTGTAAGACTTGACAGATGAATACGGTTCATCCCTTGTTTTGATAAGCTTGATGTGTTTTGCCGATGTCAGTAAGCATCCCTTGAGATTTGTAAGACTTGACAGATGAATACGGTTCATCCCTTGTTTTGATAAGCTTGATGTGTTTTGCCGATGTCAGTAAGCATCCCTTGAGATTTGTAAGACTTGACAGATGAATACGGTTCATCCCTTGTTTTGATAAGCTTGATGTGTTTTGCCGATGTCAGTAAGCATCCCTTGAGATTTGTAAGACTTGACAGATGAATACGGTTCATCCCTTGTTTTGATAAGCTTGATGTGTTTTGCCGATGTCAGTAAGCATCCCTTGAGATTTGTAAGACTTGACAGATGAATACGGTTCATCCCTTGTTTTGATAAGCTTGATGTGTTTTGCCGATGTCAGTAAGCATCCCTTGAGATTTGTAAGACTTGACAGATGAATACGGTTCATCCCTTGTTTTGATAAGCTTGATGTGTTTTGCCGATGTCAGTAAGCATCCCTTGAGATTTGTAAGACTTGACAGATGAATACGGTTCATCCCTTGTTTTGATAAGCTTGATGTGTTTTGCCGATGTCAGTAAGCATCCCTTGAGATTTGTAAGACTTGACAGATGAATACGGTTCATCCCTTGTTTTGATAAGCTTGATGTGTTTTGCCGATGTCAGTAAGCATCCCTTGAGATTTGTAAGACTTGACAGATGAATACGGTTCATCCCTTGTTTTGATAAGCTTGATGTGTTTTGCCGATGTCAGTAAGCATCCCTTGAGATTTGTAAGACTTGACAGATGAATACGGTTCATCCCTTGTTTTGATAAGCTTGATGTGTTTTGCCGATGTCAGTAAGCATCCCTTGAGATTTGTAAGACTTGACAGATGAATACGGTTCATCCCTTGTTTTGATAAGCTTGATGTGTTTTGCCGATGTCAGTAAGCATCCCTTGAGATTTGTAAGACTTGACAGATGAATACGGTTCATCCCTTGTTTTGATAAGCTTGATGTGTTTTGCCGATGTCAGTAAGCATCCCTTGAGATTTGTAAGACTTGACAGATGAATACGGTTCATCCCTTGTTTTGATAAGCTTGATGTGTTTTGCCGATGTCAGTAAGCATCCCTTGAGATTTGTAAGACTTGACAGATGAATACGGTTCATCCCTTGTTTTGATAAGCTTGATGTGTTTTGCCGATGTCAGTAAGCATCCCTTGAGATTTGTAAGACTTGACAGATGAATACGGTTCATCCCTTGTTTTGATAAGCTTGATGTGTTTTGCCGATGTCAGTAAGCATCCCTTGAGATTTGTAAGACTTGACAGATGAATACGGTTCATCCCTTGTTTTGATAAGCTTGATGTGTTTTGCCGATGTCAGTAAGCATCCCTTGAGATTTGTAAGACTTGACAGATGAATACGGTTCATCCCTTGTTTTGATAAGCTTGATGTGTTTTGCCGATGTCAGTAAGCATCCCTTGAGATTTGTAAGACTTGACAGATGAATACGGTTCATCCCTTGTTTTGATAAGCTTGATGTGTTTTGCCGATGTCAGTAAGCATCCCTTGAGATTTGTAAGACTTGACAGATGAATACGGTTCATCCCTTGTTTTGATAAGCTTGATGTGTTTTGCCGATGTCAGTAAGCATCCCTTGAGATTTGTAAGACTTGACAGATGAATACGGTTCATCCCTTGTTTTGATAAGCTTGATGTGTTTTGCCGATGTCAGTAAGCATCCCTTGAGATTTGTAAGACTTGACAGATGAATACGGTTCATCCCTTGTTTTGATAAGCTTGATGTGTTTTGCCGATGTCAGTAAGCATCCCTTGAGATTTGTAAGACTTGACAGATGAATACGGTTCATCCCTTGTTTTGATAAGCTTGATGTGTTTTGCCGATGTCAGTAAGCATCCCTTGAGATTTGTAAGACTTGACAGATGAATACGGTTCATCCCTTGTTTTGATAAGCTTGATGTGTTTTGCCGATGTCAGTAAGCATCCCTTGAGATTTGTAAGACTTGACAGATGAATACGGTTCATCCCTTGTTTTGATAAGCTTGATGTGTTTTGCCGATGTCAGTAAGCATCCCTTGAGATTTGTAAGACTTGACAGATGAATACGGTTCATCCCTTGTTTTGATAAGCTTGATGTGTTTTGCCGATGTCAGTAAGCATCCCTTGAGATTTGTAAGACTTGACAGATGAATACGGTTCATCCCTTGTTTTGATAAGCTTGATGTGTTTTGCCGATGTCAGTAAGCATCCCTTGAGATTTGTAAGACTTGACAGATGAATACGGTTCATCCCTTGTTTTGATAAGCTTGATGTGTTTTGCCGATGTCAGTAAGCATCCCTTGAGATTTGTAAGACTTGACAGATGAATACGGTTCATCCCTTGTTTTGATAAGCTTGATGTGTTTTGCCGATGTCAGTAAGCATCCCTTGAGATTTGTAAGACTTGACAGATGAATACGGTTCATCCCTTGTTTTGATAAGCTTGATGTGTTTTGCCGATGTCAGTAAGCATCCCTTGAGATTTGTAAGACTTGACAGATGAATACGGTTCATCCCTTGTTTTGATAAGCTTGATGTGTTTTGCCGATGTCAGTAAGCATCCCTTGAGATTTGTAAGACTTGACAGATGAATACGGTTCATCCCTTGTTTTGATAAGCTTGATGTGTTTTGCCGATGTCAGTAAGCATCCCTTGAGATTTGTAAGACTTGACAGATGAATACGGTTCATCCCTTGTTTTGATAAGCTTGATGTGTTTTGCCGATGTCAGTAAGCATCCCTTGAGATTTGTAAGACTTGACAGATGAATACGGTTCATCCCTTGTTTTGATAAGCTTGATGTGTTTTGCCGATGTCAGTAAGCATCCCTTGAGATTTGTAAGACTTGACAGATGAATACGGTTCATCCCTTGTTTTGATAAGCTTGATGTGTTTTGCCGATGTCAGTAAGCATCCCTTGAGATTTGTAAGACTTGACAGATGAATACGGTTCATCCCTTGTTTTGATAAGCTTGATGTGTTTTGCCGATGTCAGTAAGCATCCCTTGAGATTTGTAAGACTTGACAGATGAATACGGTTCATCCCTTGTTTTGATAAGCTTGATGTGTTTTGCCGATGTCAGTAAGCATCCCTTGAGATTTGTAAGACTTGACAGATGAATACGGTTCATCCCTTGTTTTGATAAGCTTGATGTGTTTTGCCGATGTCAGTAAGCATCCCTTGAGATTTGTAAGACTTGACAGATGAATACGGTTCATCCCTTGTTTTGATAAGCTTGATGTGTTTTGCCGATGTCAGTAAGCATCCCTTGAGATTTGTAAGACTTGACAGATGAATACGGTTCATCCCTTGTTTTGATAAGCTTGATGTGTTTTGCCGATGTCAGTAAGCATCCCTTGAGATTTGTAAGACTTGACAGATGAATACGGTTCATCCCTTGTTTTGATAAGCTTGATGTGTTTTGCCGATGTCAGTAAGCATCCCTTGAGATTTGTAAGACTTGACAGATGAATACGGTTCATCCCTTGTTTTGATAAGCTTGATGTGTTTTGCCGATGTCAGTAAGCATCCCTTGAGATTTGTAAGACTTGACAGATGAATACGGTTCATCCCTTGTTTTGATAAGCTTGATGTGTTTTGCCGATGTCAGTAAGCATCCCTTGAGATTTGTAAGACTTGACAGATGAATACGGTTCATCCCTTGTTTTGATAAGCTTGATGTGTTTTGCCGATGTCAGTAAGCATCCCTTGAGATTTGTAAGACTTGACAGATGAATACGGTTCATCCCTTGTTTTGATAAGCTTGATGTGTTTTGCCGATGTCAGTAAGCATCCCTTGAGATTTGTAAGACTTGACAGATGAATACGGTTCATCCCTTGTTTTGATAAGCTTGATGTGTTTTGCCGATGTCAGTAAGCATCCCTTGAGATTTGTAAGACTTGACAGATGAATACGGTTCATCCCTTGTTTTGATAAGCTTGATGTGTTTTGCCGATGTCAGTAAGCATCCCTTGAGATTTGTAAGACTTGACAGATGAATACGGTTCATCCCTTGTTTTGATAAGCTTGATGTGTTTTGCCGATGTCAGTAAGCATCCCTTGAGATTTGTAAGACTTGACAGATGAATACGGTTCATCCCTTGTTTTGATAAGCTTGATGTGTTTTGCCGATGTCAGTAAGCATCCCTTGAGATTTGTAAGACTTGACAGATGAATACGGTTCATCCCTTGTTTTGATAAGCTTGATGTGTTTTGCCGATGTCAGTAAGCATCCCTTGAGATTTGTAAGACTTGACAGATGAATACGGTTCATCCCTTGTTTTGATAAGCTTGATGTGTTTTGCCGATGTCAGTAAGCATCCCTTGAGATTTGTAAGACTTGACAGATGAATACGGTTCATCCCTTGTTTTGATAAGCTTGATGTGTTTTGCCGATGTCAGTAAGCATCCCTTGAGATTTGTAAGACTTGACAGATGAATACGGTTCATCCCTTGTTTTGATAAGCTTGATGTGTTTTGCCGATGTCAGTAAGCATCCCTTGAGATTTGTAAGACTTGACAGATGAATACGGTTCATCCCTTGTTTTGATAAGCTTGATGTGTTTTGCCGATGTCAGTAAGCATCCCTTGAGATTTGTAAGACTTGACAGATGAATACGGTTCATCCCTTGTTTTGATAAGCTTGATGTGTTTTGCCGATGTCAGTAAGCATCCCTTGAGATTTGTAAGACTTGACAGATGAATACGGTTCATCCCTTGTTTTGATAAGCTTGATGTGTTTTGCCGATGTCAGTAAGCATCCCTTGAGATTTGTAAGACTTGACAGATGAATACGGTTCATCCCTTGTTTTGATAAGCTTGATGTGTTTTGCCGATGTCAGTAAGCATCCCTTGAGATTTGTAAGACTTGACAGATGAATACGGTTCATCCCTTGTTTTGATAAGCTTGATGTGTTTTGCCGATGTCAGTAAGCATCCCTTGAGATTTGTAAGACTTGACAGATGAATACGGTTCATCCCTTGTTTTGATAAGCTTGATGTGTTTTGCCGATGTCAGTAAGCATCCCTTGAAATTTGTAAGACTTGATAGATGAATACGGTTCATCCCTTGTTTTGATAAGCTTGATGTGTTTTGCCGATGTCAGTAAGCATCCCTTGAAATTTGTAAGACTTGATAGATGAATACGGTTCATCCCTTGTTTTGATAAGCTTGATGTGTTTTGCCGATGTCAGTAAGCATCCCTTGAAATTTGTAAGACTTGATAGATGAATACGGTTCATCCCTTGTTTTGATAAGCTTGATGTGTTTTGCCGATGTCAGTAAGCATCCCTTGAAATTTGTAAGACTTGATAGATGAATACGGTTCATCCCTTGTTTTGATAAGCTTGATGTGTTTTGCCGATGTCAGTAAGCATCCCTTGAAATTTGTAAGACTTGATAGATGAATACGGTTCATCCCTTGTTTTGATAAGCTTGATGTGTTTTGCCGATGTCAGTAAGCATCCCTTGAAATTTGTAAGACTTGATAGATGAATACGGTTCATCCCTTGTTTTGATAAGCTTGATGTGTTTTGCCGATGTCAGTAAGCATCCCTTGAAATTTGTAAGACTTGATAGATGAATACGGTTCATCCCTTGTTTTGATAAGCTTGATGTGTTTTGCCGATGTCAGTAAGCATCCCTTGAAATTTGTAAGACTTGATAGATGAATACGGTTCATCCCTTGTTTTGATAAGCTTGATGTGTTTTGCCGATGTCAGTAAGCATCCCTTGAAATTTGTAAGACTTGATAGATGAATACGGTTCATCCCTTGTTTTGATAAGCTTGATGTGTTTTGCCGATGTCAGTAAGCATCCCTTGAAATTTGTAAGACTTGATAGATGAATACGGTTCATCCCTTGTTTTGATAAGCTTGATGTGTTTTGCCGATGTCAGTAAGCATCCCTTGAAATTTGTAAGACTTGATAGATGAATACGGTTCATCCCTTGTTTTGATAAGCTTGATGTGTTTTGCCGATGTCAGTAAGCATCCCTTGAAATTTGTAAGACTTGATAGATGAATACGGTTCATCCCTTGTTTTGATAAGCTTGATGTGTTTTGCCGATGTCAGTAAGCATCCCTTGAAATTTGTAAGACTTGATAGATGAATACGGTTCATCCCTTGTTTGATAAAGATTTGACGTGTTTTGTTCTGTAAGGATCTCGGCTATATTCATGCAAAACCTTTATTTCTAGTACCATTCACTGAGTATTCAAGCTCACTCTCTCTATATATATGTAGGTGATGAGCAGGACGTCGGCGACGCCTAGAATGTGTTTTGAAAGCTTGTTTTGGATCCATGATATTGTCAGCGTTATTTTGCATTCACGTCGGCAATGTCATTTTCATTTACGTCGGCAAATCTTGAAAATTATGCTTCTTGGCTTGTATTCACTGTATTTTTTGTATATGTCGGCTCGAGAAGCCTTTTGATCAAGATATAATACGTATTTTGCTTGGTTGTATTCAAGTTTGTAAAGTTGTAAAGATGTATGCCATTACATTGGATCTATGCACTGCTCTTATGGACCACTTGATTGTTGATTTATTTCTTCCGCATTTGAGAGCCCCGTTATTTATACTCTGATCTTGTTAAACTTTTGAAAGTTGGCCTTCGGTAATTACGGATTACTGGCCATCACGGCACCAAACTACTAGGGGCGGTTTGGGGTCGTGACATTTACTGTGAATTTTCAAGAAATTTATTGAGTAATTTACTGAGAATTTATTAGAATTTTTTGAGTAATTTACTGAGTAATTTGCGGGGGATTTATTGATAATTTATTGGGAATTTACTAATTAATTTACATAGAATTTACTGGGAATTTAATAAGCAATTTACTGTGAATTTACTGGGAATTTACTACGAATTTACTGAGTAATTTATTCAAAATTTATTGGAAATTTACTAAGAACTTACTGCGAATTTACTGAGTAATTTTCTGAGAATTTACTAGAATTTACTCAATAATTGACTGAGAATTTACTAGGAATTTACGGAGTAATTTACTAGGAATTTAGTGGGTAATTTACTGAGAATTTAAAGATAATTTTCTGGTTATTTATTGAGTAATTTACTGAGAATTTATTGATAATTTACTGAGAATTACTTGGAATTTACTGAGTAATATACTGAGAAGGTACTGCGAATTTATTGAATAATTTACTGAGAATTTACTGGAAATTTACTGAGTAATTTACTAAGAATTTACTCGGAATTTGCTGACAATTTACAGGGAATTTACTGAGTAATTTACAGAGAATTAACAAGGAATTTACTGAGTAATTTATTGAAAATTTAAAGGGAATTTACTGAGAATTTATTGGGAATTTACAGAGTAATTTTCTGAGAATTTACTTATAATTTACTAAGTAATTTACTGGGAATTTGCTGAGTAATTTACTGAGAATTTACTGGGAATTTACTGAGTAGTTTACTGAGAATTTACTAAGTAATGTATTTTGAATTTACTGAGTAATTTACATTATATTTACTTGGAATTTACTAAGTAATTTACTGGGAATTTACTGAGTAATTTACTCTGAATTTACTGAGTAATTTACTTGGAATTTGCTGAGAATTTTGTGAGTAATTTACTGGGAATTTAGTTAGAATTTACTGAGTTATTTACTGAGAATATACTTGGAATTCCCTGAGTAATTTACTGGGCATTTAATGGGAATTTATTCAGGAATTTACTGAGAATTTATTGGTATTGTACTGAGTAATTTATTGAGAATTTACTCAGTAATTTATTGAGAATTTACTGAGAATTTATTGGGAATTTAGTAAGTAATTTACTATAATGTACTGGTAATTTACTAATAATTTAAAGGGAATTTACAGAGTCATTTATTGAAAATTTGCTGAAAATTTACAAAGTAATTTACTAGGAATTTATTGAGAATTGACTGGAAATTTACGGAGTAATTTACTAAGAATTTAATGAGTAATTTAAGTGGAATTTTCTGTGAATTTACTGAGCAATTTAATAAGAATTTAATGGGAACTTCCTGAGTAATTTTCTGATAATTTAATGAGAATTTACTTAGTAATTTTGTCTGAATTTACTAAGAATTTACAAGAAATTTAATTAATAATTTACTGAGAATTTATTGGCAATTTACTGAGTAATTTATTGAGAATTTACTGGGAATTATATGAGTAATTTATTGAGAATTTCTTTGGAATTACGGAGTAATTTACAGGAAATTTACTAAGTAATTTATTGAGAATTTACTAGAAATTTAGTGACTAATTTACTAAGAATTTAATGAGTAATTTACTGTTAATTTACTGAGTAATTTACTGATAATTTATTGATAATTAACCGAGTAATTTATGGAGAATTTACTAAGAATTTTCTGAGTAATATACTGAGAATGTACTGGTAATTTTCTGAGAATTTACTCGAAATTTACTGAGAATTTACTTGGAATTGGCGAGTAATTTACTGAGAATTTACAGGGAATTTACTGAGTAATTTAATGAGAATTTACTGAGTAATTTACAGAGAATTAACACTGAATTTTCTGAGTAATTTACTGAAAATTAACTAAGAATTTAATGAGAATTTACTGAGTAATTTATCAAAAATTGACAAGGAATTTACTGAGAATTTACTGGGAATTTGCTGAGTAATTTTTTGAGAATTTGCTGGGAATTTACTGAGTAATTTACTGGAAATTTACTGAGAATTTACTGGGAATTTACTGCGTAGTTTACTAAGAATTGACTAGAAATTTATTGGGAATTTTTAGAGTAATTTACATTGAATTTACTAAATAATTTACTGGGAATTTATTGAGAATTTACTGGATAATTTGTTGAGTAATTTACTGGGAATTTACTGCGTACTTTACTGAGAATTTACTAAGTAATTTACTAAGAATTTATTTGGATTTACTAAGTAATTTATTGAGAATTTACTTGGTAATTTACTAAGAATTTACTGAAAATTTACTAAGTAATTTGCTTGGAATTTACTGAGAATATATTGGGAATTTACTGATTAATTTACTAAGAATTTACTTGAATTTACCAAGTAATTTACTGAGAATTTACTAGGAATTTACTTAAAATTTTTGGCAATTTACTGAGTAATTTATTAAGAATTTACTGGGAATTTACTGAGTAGTTTACTGAGAACTTACTGGGAATTTACTCAGTAATTTATCGGGAATTTACTACGAATTTACTGAGTAATTTACTGAGAATTTACTGACTAATTTGCTGAGAATTTATTGATAATTTACTGAGTAATTTACTGAGAATTTATTAATAATTTGCTGAGTAATTTACTGAGAATTTACTGGGAATTTACTAAGTAATGTATTGAGAATGTACTACGAATTTACTGGGAATTTACTGAGTAATTTACTGAGAATTTACAGGTAATTTACAAGTAATTTAAAGAGAATTTACTAAAAATTTAAAGGGAATTTAATGAGTATTTACTGAGTAATTTACTGAGAATTTACTTGAATTTACTAGAAATTTAATGAGAATTTAGTAGGAATTTACTGAGTAGTTTACTGAGAATTTACTGGGAATTTATAGTGAATTTATTGAGTAATTTACTATGAATTTACTGAGAAATTTACTTTGAATTTACTGGGAATTTACTGAGAATTTTTTGAGTAATTTACTGGGAGTTTACTGAGTAATTTACTGGGAATTTACTGAGAAATTTACTAGCAATTTCTAGGTAATTTACTAAAAATTTCCTAGCAATTTAATGAGTAATTTACTAGGAATTTACTAGGAATTTACTCAATATTTTATTTAGAATTTACTGGTAATTTACTGAGAATTTACTGAGTAATTTACTAAAATTTACTAAGTAATTTACTAAGACTTTATTGGGAATTTACAGAGTAATTTATTGAGTCATTTATTGAGAATTTGTTGGGAATTTACTGAGTAATTTACTTGGAATTTCCTGAGAATTGACTAGGAATTTACAAAGTAATTTACTGAGAATTTAATGAGTAATTTACTTAGAATTTACTGGGAATTTTCTGGGAATTTACTAAGAATTTAATGGGAACTTACTCAGTAATTTTCTGAGAATTTAACGGGAATTTACTGGGTAATTTACTCAAAATTTATTGAGTAGTTTACTGAGAATTTACTTGGAATTTTTGGAGAAATTTACTAAGAAGTTACAGGCAATTTATTGAGAATTTACTAGAAATTTACTGAGTAATTTAACGAGAATTTGTTGGGAATTTACTGAGTAATTTACATAGAATTAACAAAGAATTTACTAAGTAATTTACAGAAAATTAACTGGGAATTTACTTCTGAAAATTCACCAAGGAATTTACTGGGAGTTTACTTAGAATTTACTGAGTAATTTACAGAGAATTTACTGTAAATTGACAGAGAATTTACTGAGGATTTACTAGAAATTTTCTGCGTAGTTTACGGGAGAATTTACAGGGAATTTACTAATTAATTTACTTTTAATTTATTGGAAATTTACTGAGTAATTTACATTGTATTTATAGGGAATCTACTGAAAATTTACCGGGAATTTATTGAGAATTTACTGTGTAATTTAATGAGAATTTACTTGAAATTTACTAAGCAATTTACTGGGAATTTACTGAGTAATTTATTGGGAATTTACTGAGAATATACTGGGAATTTACTGATTAATTTACTGAGAATTTCCTGGGAATTTACTGAGAAATTTAGTTGGAATTTATTAAGTAATTTATTGAGAATTTACTAAGAATTTACTGAGTAATTTATTGGGTAATTTACTGAGAAGTTAGTGGGAATTTACTGAATAATTTACTAAGAATTTGTTGAGTAATTTGCTAAGAATTTACAAGGAAGTTACCGAGTAATTTATTGAGAATTTGCTGGGAATTTACTGAGAATTTCCTCGGAATTTACTGAGTAATTTACTGAGAATTTAGTGGGAATTTACTGAAAATTTACTGAAAATTTACAAAGATTTAACTGAGTAATTTGCTGAGAATTTACAGGGAAGTTACAGAGTAATTTATTGGGAATTTACTGGGAATTTACTGAGAGTTTACTAAGTAATTTACTGAGAATTTACTAGGAATTTACTGACAAATTTACTTGGAATTTACTGAGAATTTACTGTGAATTTATATATTAATTTTCTAAGAATTTACAGGGAATTTACTTTGTAATTTACTGAGAATTTACTAGCAATTTACTAAGTAATTTATTAAGAATTTACTGGAAATTTAGTAAGTAATTTACTGGAAATTTACTGCGAATTAACTGAGAATTTACTGGCAATTTACTAAGTAATTTATAGAGAATTTACTGGGAATTTACTTGGAATTAACTGAGGAATTTACTGAGGAATTTACAGATAATTTAATGAGTAATATATTGAGAATATACTGGAATTTACTTAGTAATTTAAGGAGAATGTGATGGGAATTTGCTGAGTAATTTGTAGAGAATTAACAAGGACTTTACTGTGTAATTTACTGAAAATTAACTGGGAATTTACTAAGTAATTTACTGAGAATTCACTGAGTAATTTACTAAAAATTCTCACAGAATTTACTGAGAATTTAATGGGAATTTATTGAGTAATTTTCAAGGAATTCACTGATAATTTACTGGGAATTTACTGATAATTTACTGGGAATTTACAGAGAATTTAATGAGTAATATACTGAGAATTTATGGGGAATATACCGAGAATTTACGGGCAATTTACTGAGAATTTACAGAGAATTTTTTGAGTAATTTAATGAGAATTTACTAGGAATTTACTAAGTAATTTCTAGAGAATTAACAAGGAATGTACTTTGTATTTTGCTAAAAATTAACTAGGACTTTACTGAATAATTTACTGAGAATTTACAAGGAATTTACTGAGTAATTTACTGAAAATTCACAGGGAATTTACTGAGGAATTTACTGAGTAATTTACTAAGAATTTACTAGAATTTACTAAGTAATTTGTGGAGAATTTACTGGGAATTTACTGAGTGGTTTACTAAAAATTTACCTAGAATTTACTAAGCAATTTACATTTAATTTACTGAAAATTTTATGAGAATTTGCTAGAAATTTACTGAGTAATTTACTTATAATTTACTAAGACTTTACTTGGATTTTACTGAGAATTTACAGAGATTTTTCTGAGTGATTTACTTATAATTTACTGGAAATTTACTAAATATATTACCGAGAATTTACAGAGAATTTACTTGGAATTTACTGAGTGATTTACTAGGAATTTATTGAGTAATTTTCTGAGAATTTAATGAGTAATTTATTAAGAATTCACTCGGAATTTATTGAAAATTTACTGGGAATTTACTAATTTATTAACTGAGAATTTAATGGTAATTTACTGAGTAATTTATTGAGAAATTACTGGGAATTACTGAGAAATTACTAAAAATTTACTAAGTAATTTACTGAGAATTTAATGTCAATTTACTGAGTAATTTATTGGGAATTTACTGGTACTTTACTAAGAATTGAGTGGAAATTTACTGAGTAATTTATTGAGAATTTATTTGGAATTTACTTAGTGATTTACTAAGAATTTAAAAGGAATTTACTGGCAATTTACAAAGCAATTTATTAAGAATTTGTTGGGAATTTACTGAGTAATTTTCTTAGAATATACTTGTAATTTACTGAGTAATTTCCTGAGAATTTACTGAGTACTATACTGAGAATTTACTCGAAATTTACTGAGTAATTTACTGGAAATTTACTGAATTACTGAGCATTTACAGGGAATTTACTTAGTATTTTAATAAAAATTTACTGGGAATTTACTACGTAATTTACACATAATTAACTAGGAATTTATTGAGTAATTTACTAAAAATTGATTGGGAATGTATTGTGTAATTTTCTGAGAATTTACAGGAAATTTACTCAGTAATTTACTGAGAATTTACTGGAAATTTACTGAGTATTTTTACTGAAAATTCATAGGGAGTTTACTGAGAATTTACTAGGAGTTTACTGAGAATTTTTTGGGAATTTACTGATAATTTACTGAGTAATTTACTAAGTAATTTACTGATAATTTACTGCAATTTACCGAGCAATTTTCGGAGAATTTACTAGGAATTTACTGGGAATTTACTGAGTAATTTACTGGGAATTTACTGAGTGATTTACATAAAATTTACTGAGACTTTACTGAGTAATTTACTGAATTTTTTAAAGAATTTACCGAGTAATTTACTGTGAATTTACATTTAATTTACGAAGTAATTTACTGAGTAATTTGCTGAGAATTTATTGAGTACTATACTGAGAATTTACTTGAGTTTACTGAGTAATTTACGGAGTAATTTACTTGAAATTTACTGATTAATTTACTTAGAATTTACTGTGAATTTACTGAGTAATTCATTAAGAATTTACTAGCAATTTACTAAGTAATTTATTGAAAATTTACTGGAAATTTACTAAGTAATTTAACGAGAATTTACTGGGAATTTACTAAGAAGCTACTGGCACTTTACTGAGTAATTTATTGAGAATTTACTGAGTAATTTATCGAGATTTTACTTGAAATTTACTGAGTAATTTGTTGAGAATTTCGTGGGAATTTATTGATAATTTGCTGAAAATTTACTGAGTAATTTGATGAAAATTTACTAGGAATTTGTTAAGAAATTTACTGAGTAATATATTAAGAATTTATTGAGAATTCACTGAGTAATTTACTGGGAATTTACTGAGTAATTTACTGAGAATTTGTACAGAATTTGCGGAGTAATTTAATGAAAATTTACTAAGTAATTTACAGAGAATTAACAAGGAATTTACTGAATAATTTACTTAAAATTAACTGATGGTTTATTGAGAATTTATTGAGTAATTTTGCTGAGAATTTACTGGGAATTTACTGAAAATTTATTGATTAATTTACTGAGAATTTACTAGGAATTTACTGGGAATTTACTGAGTAATTTACTAGGAATTTACTGTGTAATTTACTGAGTAATTTATTGAAAATTTACTATGTAATTTAATGAGAATTTAAAGTGAATTTATTGGGAATTTACTGAGAAATTTACTGGAAATTTACTATGTAATTTACTCAGAATTTATTGGGAATTTACTGAGTAATTTACTTGGAATTTACTGAGTAATTTTACTAAAAATTTACTATGTAATTTAATGAGTAATATACTGAGGATTTACTGTGAATTTACTGAGTAATTTTCAGGGAATTTAATTAGAAATTACAAGGAATTTACTAAGTAATTTACAGAGAATTAACTTGGAATTTACTGAGTAGTTTACTGAAAATTAACAGGGAATTTTCTACGTAATTTACTGAGAATTTATAGGAAATTTACTGAGAATTTTTCTGAAATTTACTAAGTATTTTACTGAAAATTTACAGGAAATTTACTGAGAATTTACTGGGTATTTACTGTGTAATTTTCTTAGAATTTACTACAAATTTACTAATAATTTACTAAGTAATTTTCTAGAAATTTATTGAGTAATTAACTGAGAATTTAGTGCAATTTACTGAGTAATTTACAGAGAATTTACTGGGAATTTACTGAGTAGTTTATTGAGAATTTACAGGGAATTTACTGAGAATTTACTTTGAATTGACTGAGTAATTTATTTGGAATTTACAAAGAATTTACTCAGAATTTACTAAGTAATTTTTTGGGAATTTACAAAGAATTTACTGAGAATATACGAAACAATTTACTGAAAATTTACGGAGAATTTAATGAGTAATTTACTGAGAATTTACTGGAAATTTAATGAATAATTTACTAGTAATTTACTGAGTAATTTACTGAGAATTTACTGTGTAATTTACTGAGAATTTACTTAGAATTTACTTGGAATTTAGTGAGTAATTTACTGAGAATTTAATGGGAATTTACTAAGTGATTTACTAAGAATTTACTAGCAATTTACTGAGTAATTTATTGAGAATTTTGCTGGGAATTTTCTGAGAATTCACTGAGTAATTTAATGAACAATTACTGGGAGTTTACTAGGAATTTAGATGGTAATTTACTGAGAATTTACTTGCAATTTACTGAGTAATTTATTGGGAATTTACTGAGTAATTTTCTGAGAATTTAATAAGAATTTACTGAGTAATTTATTGGGAATTTACTGAGTAATTTACTGGGACTTTACTGAGTAATTTAATAAAAATTTACTGGGAATTTACTAAGTAATTTACACATAATTAACTAGGAATTTATTGAGTAATTTATTTAAAATTGACTGGGAATTTATTGTGTAATTTACTGATAATTTACAGGAAATTTACTGAGTAATTTACTGGGACTTTACTAAGAATTGAGTGGAAATTTACTGAGTAATTTAATGAGAATTTACTGGGAATTTATTTGAAATTTATTGAGAATTTACAGGAAATTAATTGGGTAATTTACTAAGAATTTATTGGCAATTTACTGACAATTTACTGAGTAATTTTCTCAGAATTTACTGGTAATTTATTGAGAATTTACGAGAAATTTGTTGAGTAATTTCCTGAGAATTTACTCGGAATTTACTGGAAATTTACTGAATAATTTACTGAGCATTTACTGGGAATTTACTTGGTAATTTAATGAAAATTTATTGGAAATTTACTAAGTAATTTACACATAATTAACTAAGAATTTACTGAGTAATTTACTTAAAACTGACTGTGAATTTATTGTGTAATTTACTGAGAATTTATAGGAAATTTACTAAGTAATTTACTGAGAATTTACTGGAAATTTATTGAAAATTCACAGGGAGTTTACTGAGAATTTACTGGGAATTTACTGAGTAATTTTCTGAGAATTTACTGGGAATTTACTAAGAATTTACTGAGTAATTTACTGATAATTTACTGCAATTTACCAAGTAATTTACGGGGAATTTACTAAGTAATTTACTGAGACTTTACTGAGTAATTTACTGAGTAATTTACTGCGAATTTACTGAGTAATTTTACTAGGAATTTACTGTGTAATTTACTGGGATTTTACAGTGTAATTTAATGAGTAATATACTGAGGATTTACTGGAAATTTACTGAGTAATTTATAGTGAATTTAATGAGAAATTACAGGGAATTTACTAAGTAATTTACAGAGAATTAACTAGGAATTTACTGAGTAATTTACTGAAAATTAACAGGGAATTTTCTGAGTAATTTACGGAGAATTTACTGGAAATTTACTAAGTATTTTACTGAAAATTCACTAGGTATTTACTGAGAATTTACTGGGTATTTACTGAGTAATTTTCTTAGAATTTACTAGAAACTTACTAATAATTTACTGAGTAATTTTTTTAGGAATTTACTAAGTAATTAACTGAGAATTTAGTGTAATTTACTGAGTAATTTACGGAGAATTTACTGGGAATTTACTAAGTAGTTTATTGAGAATTTACAGGGAATTTACTGAGTAATTTACTTTGAATTTACAGGGAATTTACTGATAATTTACTTTGAATTGATTGAGTAATTTACTGGAAATTTACTCAGAATTTACTCAGAATTTACTAAGTAATTTTCTGGGAATTTACAAAGAATTTACTGAGAATTTACTCGGAATTTACGGAGCAATTTACTGAGAATTTACTGAGTAATTTACTGAGAATTTAGTGAGTAATTTACTAAGAATTTAATGAGAATTTACTAAGTGAATTACTGAGAATTTACTAGTAATTTATTGAGAATTTGCTGGGTATTTTTTGAGAATTCACTGAGTAATTTACTACAAATTTACTGAAAATTTGCTGAGTAATTTAATGAGCATTTACTGGGAATTTACTTGAGCATTTACTGAGAATTTACTTGCAACTTACTGAGTAATTTATTAAGAATTTACTGGGAATTTACTGAGTAATTTATCGAGAATTTAATGGGAATTTACTGAGTAATTTGCTGAGAATTTACTGATTAATTTACCGAGAATTTACTGAAAATTTATAGTATAATTTAATGGGAATTTAGTGAGCTATTTACTGAGAATTTATTGAGTAATTTACTGAGAATTTGCAGTGGATTTACTGGGAATTTACTAGCAATTTACTGAGTAATTTATTGAGAATTTACTGGGAATTTACGGAGTAATTTTGTCACGACCGCATTCCGCCCCTGGTAGAATAGTGTCGTGATGGCCAGTAATCCGAGATTACCAAAGGCCAACTTACCAAGTTCACACACAACCAGAGTATACATATGGGGCTTACATGTGCGGAAGCAATAAATTTGAATCTAGGTAGTCCATAAGAGCTGTGCATAGATCAAATGAAATGACATACATCTTAACGTAGTTTTACGACTTGAATACAAATAAAATAAAGTACATATTACATCTTGATCAAAAGGCTTCTCAAGCTGACATATACAAGAGAGGTGAAATACAAAGCCAAGAAGCATAATCTTCAGGATGCTAGCAAAAGTATGAATCCAATCATCATGCAAAACACATCTAGGCGTCATTGCCTTCTTGCTCGTCACCTACATATATATAAGGAGAGGGTGAGCTTGAATACTCAGTGAATGATATTAGATATAAAGGTTTGCATGACTGATATTCAAGATCTTTGTCAAACAATAGACAGCATATCTTGTACAAAATCAAAGGATGAACCAAGTCCATCTGTCAAATCTTTCAAAGTTTCACGGGATGCTTACTAGCATCAATGTAGTACAAGGGGTGACATTCCAGACAATCAAACCCATGCGGAAACCGTCAGTGGCAAAACAAGGGTGCAGTTGCATTATAGTCCCCTAGCACTTAAGACTTTCAAAACAAAGGTGCAGTTGCATTATAGTCCCCTGACACTAAGGACTTTCAAAACAAGGGTGCAGTTGCATTATAGTCCCCTGACACTAAGGACTTTCCGAGAATGTCATCAAAACAAATACTTGTTACAAATTAGGAATAATCATTCATGCTAGATCAAATACTTTTCCAAAACGAAGCAAAGCTTTATCAAAACTTTATAACATAAATTTATTAAAAATACCACTCACATAGCTCTTCGGGTGTGGGGGTTACAAGCAAGGATCCAAGGCCTACAAGTACATAATAAATCCCATTGAATGCATTTCAAGAAGACAAGAAGAGATGCTCAAAGATGGATATGAAATGCACCCTTAGAACAAGCTTTACATGACAGGAAAGGATCTCAGCATTTCTTTCCAAAACCAAGTCAAGACAAAGTAAAACATGTGCTGGGAGTTAAAACACTGTTTTTCATCTAGGGAAAACATATTGGGAGTTAAAACACTCTTTTTCATCTAGGGAAAACATGCTGGGTACCAACCAGGTCTTGGAATGGATGCATAGAAATGATCTAGGCAAAAATGACTTAGCTGGGTGAACCCGGGAGGTCTTGGCCGAGGTCCCACACCTCTTGGCCGAGGTATGGTTACCTAGGCTTCGGTGTGCTGCCTGCCGAGGTGTTACAAGGTGCTGGCAAGGGTGTAGCATGGTCGGCCCAGGTGTGCAGTGGTTAGCCTAGGTGCGCATGCAAGATAAACTAATGGTGCAAATGATCATGCAAGGTAGGCCAAGGTGAGATACGATGCTTGGCCTAGGTGTGAGATCTAGGCAAGAGTGGTCTCGGTGACCACACCTAGGGAAATAGTGAAGTCTGGAAATCTGGGTTTCTTCCCTTGAAGAACATGAAGAACATGAACATGAAGAACATGAATGCTAGATTCATAACTTTTATTCCAAAATCTGAGATTTCATGAGATGAGTTCGAAAACATGGACCTGGGTACCCATACTTGAAGATTTCCTGAAAACAAACACAAAAATATGGATCTTGATACAAACTTTTGGATCAAAACATGGTTTTATTTCAAGAATACAAGAACATCATTTTCTCTTTCTAAAACAAGCTTTAAATCAATGCATGGCTCATGAATCATGCTAGATCATGCAATGTGATCGGATCAACATAAAGAATAACAAGAGTGGATCCAGAATCTAATCTCAAAACACGGATCTAACGGTTCAAGGTGTGAAGATCAAGCTTGGAAATCTAGTTCTCTCTCTAAGAACTCCTCTTCCTCTTCCTAGAGCTTCTCTCTCTTCAAAGGCAAAGATATGACAAGTGATATGTTTTCTCTCTCTGCCGGCTGACTTAACCTTCTGCTGGGACACGTGGCAACGACTAGTTGGCTCTCCTAAAAAGGTGACAGAATGACAAGACAAGAGTATGACAAAGTGTGTACAACAAGTAAGATGACATGGGCACTCCGGCAGGTAATGATCTCGGATTAGGACAAGGCTTCGGCAAGTAAGGTCCCAATGACCTCGGCTAGGAAGGTTAACTCTTGGCCTAGCTGTGCCACACCTCGGCCTAGATGTGCCACACCTCGGTCTAGGTCATACCAGTCCAGGAACAAGATCACCAAGTGCAGGGATCAAAGGTCTCTAATGCCTAAAGGATAACATCTCGGCCTAGATGATACACATCTTGGCCTAGGTGATGCACACCTCGGCCTAGATGACGACATCTCGGCCAATATGCTAGGGCGAAGGTGGAGGTCAGCCAAAGTGGTTCCAAGATGGTCCTAGGTGTAAAAGGTCCAAAGGCGTGACCTAGGCTTAAGATGATCTCGGATACACACACCAAGCAAGGACAAAACGTACAAACAATACTCAAGCCAAAACACATAGGTACAAAACAAGATGGAAACCTTACTTAAGGCAAAACAAGTCAAAACCACAAGTGCAAGCTTAACAAAACAAAACATGCAGATGCACATGAACATGACTAAGACGAGGATGAGGGTTACTACAGTCTACCCTCCTTAAAGAAGTTTGGTCCCCAAACTTAAGTTACCTTGCCCTGAAAACAACTCCGGATGTTGCATTTTCATTTCTTCTTCTATTTCCCATGTAGCTTCCTTGCCATAATGCTCTTTCCATTCAACTTTCACCATCGGTATTGACTTGTTCCTTAACTGCTTCACTTGCCTATCCAGAATCCGTATCGGCTTCTCCTCGTATCCCAAATCTTCATGAATCACAATCCCGAAATGATCAATCACATGCAATGGATCCCGAATATAGTTCCTCAACATCGAAATGTGAAACACATTGTGGACTTGACTTAATTCTGGCAGCAAAGCAAGTCTGTAAGCAACTGGGTTAACTCTTTCAAGGATTTCAAATGGTCCAATATAACGAGGTGCTAATTTACCTTTCTTCCCAAATCTTGAAACTCCCTTCATTGGTGAAATCTTCAGGAATACATGATCCCCAACTTCAAATTCTAACTCTCTTCTCCTCTGGTCAGCGTAACTCTTCTGTCGACTCTGAGTGGTCCTAATTCTTTGTCGGATAAGTTTAATCTTCTCAGTTGTCACTTGAATCAGTTCGGGACCGATTAAAGCTTTGTCTCCTACTTCGGTCTAACATATCGGCGATCTGCACTTCCTTCCATACAGAGCTTCATACGGCGCCATGCCAATGCTAGCTTGATAACTGTTGTTGTAAGCAAATTCTACCAATGGAAAATGCACTTCCCAATTTCCCTTGAAGTTCAATACACATAGTCTGAGCATATCTTCAAGCGTCTGAATTGTTCTCTCTATTTGCCCATCGGTCTGGGGATGAAAAGCTGTGCTAAACCTCAACTCGGTTCCCAAAGCTCCTTGTAGACTCTGCCAAAATCTAGAAACAAACTTCGGATCTCGGTCGACACAATGGACATCGATACTCCATGAAGTCTAGCGATCGTATTCGTATACAACAAAGCGAGTTGATCGGCATTAAAGGTAGTCTTAACAGGCAAGAAGTGTGCTGACTTAGTTAATCTATCAATTATAACCCAAATCAAATCCATACCTTTTTGTGTCCTCGGCAAACCAACAACAAAATCCATGGAGATGTGTTCCCATTTCCACTCAGGAATTGACAAAGGTTGAAGAAGCCCTGCTGGCCTCTGATGCTCTGCTTTCACTTGTTGGCAATATAGACATTGAGATACGAATTCGACTATTTCTCTTTTCATATTTGGCCACCAAAAAGTTTGCTTCACATCTTGGTACATCATGTTATTTCCTGGATGAACGGCAAATCTGGAACTATGGGCTTCTTGCAAAATTCTCCTTTTCAACTCTAGGACGTCGGCCACAGTCTTCCTTCAAACTTCAATGCCTCGTTCTCAATGGTGTACCCTGACCTTGGCTTGGTGACAAATTCATCATTCACCCTTTTTAAGAATTCATCCTCCATCTGCCTGGTCTTCACTTCCTCAATAATAGTCGGCTCCACTGAAATCATTGCTAAACATGTCAAACTCCCCACTAATTTCTTGCTTAAAGCGTCGGCCACCGAGTTTGCTTTACCTGGATGGTACTGAATCTGCATATCGTAGTCCTTCAATAACTCAAGCCACTTTTTCTGCCTCATATTTAATTCCTTCTGGGTGAACAAGTACTTTAAACTCTTGTGATCTGTGAAAACTTGGCAAGAAGCTCCATACAGGTAATGACGCCAAATCTTCAAAGCAAATACTAAGGTTGCTAATTTTAGATCATGGGTGGGATAGTTCTTCTCATGGGGTTTCAATTGACGAGATGCATATGCTACGACTTTACTCCCTTGCATTAATACACAACCCAAACCCTTATGTGATGCATCACTACAAATTTGAAATTCCTCATTACCTGATGGTAGTACAAGAACTGGCGCAGTCACTAACCTCGTCTTAAGTTCCTCGAAGGCTACTTCTCTACCCTCGGTCCATTCGTGTGTCGCTCCTTTTTGAGTCAGCTGTGTCAATGGTACTGCAATCTTCGAGAAGTCCTTCACAAACTTCCTATAATAACCTGCCAAACCCAGAAAACTACGAACCTCGGATACATTAGTCGGCCTCGACCAATTTACGATGGCTTCAACCTTGCTAGGATCAACTGAAATACCTTCTTCATTAATCACGTGCCCCAAAAATGAAAAATGCTGGAAAGCCAAAACTCACACTTGCTAAGCTTGGCATACAACTTCCTGTCCCTCAAAATCTGTAAAGCAAGTCTCAGATGCTTCTCATGCTCAACTTCACTCTTGGAATAAATCAACATATCGTCGATGAAAACAACCACAAACTGATCTAGGTACGGCTTAAAGACTCTATTCATCAGATCCATGAATGCTGCAGGAGCATTAGTTACTCCAAAAGGCATTACCAAAAATTCGTAGTGGCCATATCTTGTCCGAAAAGTAGTCTTCTCTACATCCTCGGCTTTAACCTTGAGCTGATGGTAGCCCGACCTGAGATCAATTTTAGAAAAGACTCGTGCTCCTTGTAGTTGATCAAGCAAGTCATCAATCCTCAGCAATGGATACTTATTCTTAATGGTTACCTTGTCCAGTTCTCTGTAATCAATGCAAAGATGAAGTATACCATCCTTTTTCTTAACAAATAGAACTGACGCTCCCCAAGGTGAAATGCTCGGCCTAATAAAGCACTTGTCTAACAACTCTTGTAATTGCATCTTCAACTTCTTGAGCTCGGCTGGGGCCATTCTATAGGGTGTTTTGGAGATAGGCTGGGTTCCCGATATGACGTCAACAGTAAACTCTATTTCTCTATCGACTAAGCAGCCAGACAAGTCACTTGGAAAGACGTCGGGGAATTCTCTAACAACTGGGATGTCGGCTATATCAACCTCTCCATTCAGATCACTTAGTATACTACACAAATAACCTTGACACCCTTTTTGGATTAACTTATACACTTTCATGAACGAGATCAAGTAAGGTGGGGATATTACCCCTCTACCCTGAAACGTAACCTCAGCTTGGTTTGGGGGTTTCAATGTGACACTTTTGGAAACACAGTTAATGATTGCATGATTAACTATTAACCAATCCATTCCCAATATGACATCAAAATGGGTCATGTTCAATGGCATCAAATCAACAAGTAATTCAACATTCTCATTCTCAATTAAAACTACACATGCTCTATAAATGGATACGACAGTCATAGTTCTCCCAGACGGAGTAGATACAGATAACACATAACCAAGGGGTTCTAGTTCCCTATCCAACTTCTCGACAAATTTAGCAGATACAAATGAATGTGTAGAACCTGAGTCAATCAATATGTATGCATCTTGAGAGCAAATTGGGAGGGTACCTGACACTACTATCTCAGCATTCTGGGTGTCTCCTGGCACTAGTGCAAAGACTCTGCCCTGCCTCATCTGTGCCCTGCCGACGTTGCTGTTCTGTGTAGAGCCCGAAGTACTCCCATTTTTCTTGCCATCATTAACATTTGTCTTCGGACAGTCTTTCACACGATGACCTATCTCACCACATTCAAAACAAGCTCCAGACGCCCAATGACAAACTCCAGAATGTGCCTTCCCGCAACTTGAACATGTTGGCCTAGTACCACCTTCCTGTCTTGAGTTGCTTGAACTGCCTATGTTCGTTTTCTCCCTGGCATCAAATGCTCCTCGGCGATTGTCGTAATTCTGTCTCTTCCTTTGGCTCTCTCCTAAACTCTGGTATCGGTTCAAGTTAGCTTCTGCAAGGATGGCCTTGTCCAATACTCCGGCGTAAGTTGGCATGTTGAGCATGTTAACTCGATCTTGTATCGGCCCACGAAGTCCACTTTCAAACTTCCTAGCCTTTCTATATTCATCATCGACCATGTGAGGCACATATCTCGCCAACTCGGTAAAAGCACGGTCGTATTCTGCCACTGTGTTGTTGCCTTGCGTCAGAGTCTGGAATTCTGTGGTCTTGCGATCTCGGACACTAAGGGAAAAATGCTTGTTATAAAATAACTCTAAAAATTTGGCCCAAGTTAAACCTGGATTGCCTTCTCAGATCATCATCCACCATCTTCGAGCATCGTCGTCCAACATGAATGCTGCTAATAACACCTTCTGAGCGTCGGTGCTGGGAAAAATCTCAAACAACTTCTCCATTTCCAAAACCCATGCTTTGGCTTTCATCGGCTCAATACCCCCTTGGAATCTCAGCGGGTTCATCTTCTTGAACTCTTTGATTAAGGTTATCGTACCGTTCCCATATAAAGCTTGCTGTGGAGGCACTAACAGCACTGGAGGAGGTAGTGGTGGAGCTGCATGTTGGCTGTTTGTCTGCTTGGCCTGAGTAGAGGTGGTGCTAGTGTCTTGTAGCCTAGGTTGCCTCAACTCACGGACCAAACCTTCGACCAATCTTTCTAATCTGTCCAATCTGTCCTCAGAATGATCTCAGCCAATTGGAGGTCTACCCCTTCTCATGGTGCTAGGAGTATGCAAAACGTGGCTTTAAAACGAAATGAACAAATAGACAGGCATGCAAACAACAAATGATCATGCTGAGATGATGCACACCTTGTCAAGTAGCAAGCAATATGATGCAATCCTAATATCATTCTGAGGGACATCCTATGCTCTTTAGGACTCAAAGTCTGTGAATAACGTATTATAAGGAACCGGTGCTCTGATACTAATCTGTCACGACCCCATTCCGCCCCTAGTAAAATAGTGTCGTGATGGCCAGTAATCCGAGATTACCAAAGGCCAACTTACCAAGTTCACACACAACTAGAGTATACATATGGGGCTTACATGTGCGGAAGCAATAAATTTGAATCTAGGTAGTTCATAAGAGCTGTGCATAGATCAAATGAAATGACATACATCTTAACATAGTTTTACAACTTGAATACAAATAAAATAAAGTACATATTACATCTTGATCAAAAGGCTTCTCAAGCCGACATATACAAGAGAGGTGAAATACAAAGCCAAGAAGCATAATCTTCAAGATGCTAGCAAAAGTATGAATCCAAACATCATGCAAAACACATCTAGGCGTCATCACCTTCTTGCTCGTCACCTACATATATATAAGGAGAGGGTGAGCTGGGATACTCAGTGAATGATATCAGAAATAAAGGTTTGCATGACTGATATTCAAGATCTTTGTCAAACAATACATAGCACATCTTGTACAAAATCAAAGGATGAACCAAGTCCATCTATCAAATCTTTCAAAGTTTCACGGGATGCTTACTAGCATCAATGTAGTACAAGGGATGACATTCCGGACAATCAAACCCACGCGGAAAACCGTCAGTGGCAAAACAAGGGTGCAGTTGCATTATAGTCCCCTAGCACTAAGGACTTTCAAAACAAGGGTGCAGTTGCATTATAGTCCCCTGGCACTAAGGACTTTCAAAACAAGGATGCAGTTACATTATAGTCCCCTGACACTAAGGACTTTCCGAGAATGTCATCAAAACAAATACTTGTTACAAATTAGGAATAATCATTCATGCTAGATCAAATACTTTTCCAAAACGAAGCAAAGCTTTATCAAAACTTTATAACATAACTTTATTAAAAATACTGCTCACATAGCTCTTCAGGTGTGGGGTTACAAGCAAGGATCCAAGGCCTACCAGTGCATAATAAATCTCATTGAATGCATTTCAAGAAGACAAGAAGAGATGCTTAAAGATGGATATGAAATGCACCTTTAGAACAAGCTTTACATGACAGGAAAGGATCTCGGCATTTCTTTCCAAACCAAGTCAAGACAAAGTAAAACATGTGCTGGGAGTTAAAACACTGTTTTTCATCTAGGGAAAACATGTTGGGAGTTAAAACACTCGTTTTCGTCTAGGGAAAACATGCTGGGTACCAACCAGGTCTTGGAATGGATGCACAGAAATGATCTAGGCAAAAATGACTTAGCTGGGTGAACCCGGGAGGTCTTGGCCGAGGTCCCACACCTCTTGGCCGAGGTCCCACACCTCTTGGCCGAGGTATGGTTACCTAGGCTTCGGTGTGCCGCCTGCCGAGGTGTTACAAGGTGCCGGCAAGGGTGTAGCATGGTCGGCCTAGGTGTGCAGTGGTTAGCCTAGGTGCGCATGCAAGATAAACTAATGGTGCAAGTGATCATGCAAGGTAGGCCAAGGTGAGATACGATGCTTGGCCTAGGTGTGAGATCTAGGCAAGAGTGGTCTCGGTGACCACACCTAGGGAAATAGTGAAGTCTGGAAATCTGGGTTTCTTCCCTTGAAGAACATGAAGAACATGAACATGACGAACATGAATGCTAGATTCATAACTTTTATTCCAAAATCTGAGATTTCATGAGATGAGTTCGTAAACATGGACCTGGGTACCCATACTTGAAGATTTCATGAAAACAAACACAAAAACATGGATCTTGATACAAACTTTCGGATCAAAACATGGTTTTATCTCAAGAACACAAGAACATCATTTTCTCTTTCTAAAACAAGCTTTAAATCAATGCATGGCTCATGAATCATGCTAGATCATGCAATGTGATCGGATCAACATAAAGCATAAAAAGAGTAGATCCAGAATCTAATCTCAAAACACGGATCTAACGGTGTGTGAATATCAAGCTTGGAAATCTAGTTCTCTCTCTAAGAACTCCTCTTCCTCTTCCTAGAGCTTCTCTCTCTTCAAAGGCAAAGATATGACAAATGATATGTTTTCTCTCTCTCTGCCGGCTGACTTAACCCTCTGCTGGAACACGTGGCAACGACTGATTGGCTCTCCTAAAAAGGTGACAAAATGACAAGACAAGAGTATAACAAAGTGTGTACAACAAGTAAGATGACATGGGCACTCCGGCAGGTAATGATCTCGGATTAGGACAAGGCTTCGGCAAGTAAGGTCCCAATGACCTCGGCTAGGAAGGTTAACTCTTGGCCTAGCTGTGCCACACCTCGGCCTAGATATGCCACACGTCGGTCTAGGTCATACCAGTCCAGGAACAAGATCACTAGGTGCAGGGATCAAAGGTCTCTAATGCCTAAAGGATAACATCTCGGCCTAGATGATACACATCTCGGCCTAGGTGATGCACACCTCGGCTTAGGTGATGCACACCTCGGCCTAGATGACGACATCTCGGCCAATATGCCAGGGCGAAGGTGGAGTCAGCCAAAGTGGTTCCAAGAAGGTCCTAGGTGTAAAAGGTCCAAAGCCGTGACTTAGGCTTAAGATGATCTCGGCTACACACACCAAGCAAGGACAAAACGTACAAACAATACTCAAGCCAAAACACATAGGTACAAAACAAGATGGAAACCTTACTTAAGGCAAAACAAGTCAAAACCACAAGTGCAAGCTTAACAAAACAAAACATGCAGATGCACATGAACATGACTAAGACGAGGATAAGGGTCACTACAAATTTTCAGAGAATTTTCTAAAAATTTGCTATGTAATTTTATGTGAATTTAATGGGAATTTACTGGCAATTTACAAAATAATTTACTGGCAATTTACTGAGTAATTTATTGAGAACTGAATGGGAATTTACTGAGTAATTTAATGAGAATTTATTGAGAATTTTTTTGAGAATTTACTGAGTAATTTACTGATAATTTACAGGAAATTACCGAGTAATTTAATTAAAATTTATATGGAATTTGCTGAGTGTTTTACACAGAATTAACAAGGAATTTACTGCGCAATTTACTAAAAATTAACTAGTAATTTACTGAGAATTTAATGAATAATTTACTGGGAATTTCTGAGCAATTTACTGAGAATTTATAGAGTAATTTTATGAGAATTTATTAGGAATTTAAAGATAATTTACAGAGTAATTTACTGGGAATGTAATAAGCAATTTACTGAGAATTTAATGAGCAAATTACTGGGAATTTACTGAAAATTTACAGAGAATTTACTGAATAATTTATTGGGAATTTACTGAGTAATTTACTGGGAATTTACTGGGAATTTACTGTGTAATTTACTAATTAATTTACTGAGAATTTACTAAGTGATTTACTGAGAATTTACTAGCAATTTAAAGAGTAATTTATTAAGAATTTGCTGGGAATTTTCTGAGTAATTTACTGAGAATTTACTGTAAATTTACTAAGTAATTTAATGAGAATTTATTGAGTAATTTACTGATAATTTAAAGGGAATTTACTGAGAAATTTACTAAGAATTTAAAGGGAATTTATTGATTAATTTACTGGGAAATTATTGGGTAATTTACTAAGAATTTATTGAAAATTTACTGAGTAATTTACTGAGAATTTACAGGAAATTTACTGCGAATTTACAGATTAATTTATTTTAATTTACTTAGAATTTACAAAGGATTTACTAGGAATTTACTGGCAATTGACAGAGTAATTTGTTAAGAATTTACTGGGAATTTACGGAGTAATTTTCTGAGAATTTTCAAGAAATTTAATAAGTAATTTAATGGGAATTTACTGAGTAATCTATTGAGTAATTTACTAAGAATTTAATGGGAATTTACTGGGAATTTACTGAGTAATTTATTGAGAACTGACTGGGAATTTACTAAGTAATTTATTGAGAATTTATTGGAAATGTACTGAGTAATTTAATGAGAATTTATTGGGAATTTACTGAGTAATTTACTGGGAATTTACAGAGAAATTTATTGGGAATTTACTAAGTAATTTACTGGGAATGTACTGAGTAATTTACTGATAATTTACAGGGAACCTAATGAGTAATTTATTGAGAATTTTCTGGAAATTTACTAAGTAATTTACATAGAATTAACAAGGAATTTACTGAGTAATTTACCAAAAATTAACTAGTAATTTACTGGGTAATTTACTGAGAATTTAATGAGTAATTTATTAGGAATTTATTGAGTAATTTACTGAAAATTTATAGAGTAATTTTCTTAGAATTTACTAGAAATTTGCAGATAATTTACTGAGTAATTTAATGAGAATTTAATAAGTAATTTACTGAGAATTTAATGAGTAATTTACTTGGAATTTACTGAGTAATTTGTTAAGAATTTACAGGGAATTTTTTGAGAATTTACTGATTAATTTACTGAGAATTTACAGGGAATTTACTGAATAATTTATTGAGAATTTGCTGAGTAATTTACTAACAATTTAATTGGAATTTAATAAGTAATTTATAGAGAATTTACTGGAAATTTAATGAGAATTTAACAGGAATTTACTGAGTAATTTACTGAGAATTTACTAGGAATTTACTGAGTAATTTATAGAGAATTTTTTAGGAATTTACTGAGTAATTTATTGAGAATTTACTGGGAATTTGCTGAGTGATTTATTGAGAATTTACTGGGAATTTATGAAGTAATTTTCTGAGACTTTACTAAGTAATTTAATGTGAATTTAATGGGAATTTACTAAGTAATTTACTGAGAATTTATTAGGAATTTACTACGAATTTACTAGCATTTTGCTGAGTAATTTATTGAGAACTGACTGGGAAATTACTGAGTAATTTACTGAGAATTTACTGAAAATGTACTAAGTAATTTAATGAGAATTTATTGGGAATTTACTGAGTAATTTGCTGAGAATTTGCTGGGAATTTATTGAGGAATTTATTAAGAATTTATTGGGAATTTACTGAGAAATTTATTGAGAATTTACTGAGTAATTTACTGATAATTTACAAGGAACTTACTGTGTAAGTTAATGAGAATTTTCTTAAAATTTACTGAGTAATTTACACAAAATTAACAAGGAATTTACTGAGTAATTTACTGAAAATTAACTGGTAATTTACTGAGAATTTACTAGGAATTTACAGATAATTTATTGAGAATTTAATTAGTAATTTACTTGAAATTTACTGAGTAATTCACTAAGAATTTAAAGGGAATTTTCTTAGAATTTACTAATTAATTTACTGAGAATTTACAGGGAATAATTCACTGAGAATTTACTGAGTAATTTACTAAGAATTTACTGGGAATTTAGTGTGTAATTTACAGAGAATTTACTGCGAATTTACTGAGAATTTATCGAGAATTTACTGAGTAATTTACAGAGAATTTTCTTGGAATTTATTGAGTAATTTTCTGAGAATTTTTCGAGTAATTTTCTAAGAAGTTACTGGCAATTTACTAAGGAATTTACTAAGGATTTTACTTAAAATTTACTAATTAATTTACTGAAAATTACTACGAATTTTTTGAGTAATTTATTGAGAAGTTTTTGGCAATTTACTAGGTAATTTACTGAGAATTTACTGAATAATTTACTGAGAATTTAATGGAAATTTGTTGAGTAATTTACTGCTGAGCAAATTACTGAGAATTTACTTGGAATTTTATAAATAATTTACTGAGAAGTTTCGGGCAATTTACTGAGAATTTACTGGTATTTTACTGAGGGATTTACTGGGAATTTACTGAATAATTTACTGAGAATTTAATGGGAATTTGCTGAGTAATTTATTGAGAATTTAATGAGTAATTTACTGGAAATTTTCTGTGTAATTTACTGAGAAGTTTTTGACAATTTACTAAGTAATTTACTGAAAATTTACTGACAATTTACTAAGTAATTTATTGAGTAATTTACTGAATAATTTATTGAGAATTTAATTAGTAATTTACTAGGAATTTACTGAGTAAATTACTTAGAATTTACCGAGAATTTAATGAAAATTTATTGGGAATTTACTAAGTAATTTACTGAGAATTTACAAAGTAATTTACTAGGAATTTACTGAGTAATATACTGTGAATTTACTGAGAATTCACTGGAATTTATTAAGTAATTTAATGTGAATTTACTGAGTAATTGTAACAACCCTCATTTTGACTTAGTCATACTTGCATACGTTTATGGATGATCTCGTTTTAATATGTGCATTTGCAAATCTTGTCTTGTTTTGCTTGAATGATTGCTTGCACGCTTCGTTCTTGTCTGGTGTGTTGCCGAGGTCATCTTAAGCCTAGACACCTTCGAAACCTTTGTCACTTAGAACTATCTTGGAACCCCGTTGGTTGACATCCATCTTCACCCTGGCATACTGGCCGAGATGTCACCATCTAGGCCGAGATGTGCATCATCTGGGCCGAGATGTTAATATGTAGGCGTTCTAGATCCTTGATCCTTGCATGAGTGATTTTGTTCCTGGAATGGTACGACCTAGACCGAGGTGTGGCACATCTAGGCCAAGGTGTGGCACAGTTTAGTCAAGTGTTGTCCTTCCAAGCCGATGTCCTTGCCCCTCGATTGCCGGAGTCTTGTTGTTAGCCGATGTCATTACTTGCCGGTGTGTTCTTGCCGCCTAGCTTGTTGAGTACACTTTGTCTTGGTCTTGTCTTGTCGTGTTAGTCACCTTTTTGGTTAGAGCCTATCAGCCGATGCCACGTGTCCCGACAGAGGGATTAAGTCAGTGATTGTCGTGAGGAACATATCGTTTTATATCAATCTTGCCTTTTTAGAGAGAGAAGCTCAAGGAAGAAGAAGGAGAAGTTTGAGCTAGAGAGGGTGACTTCCAAGCTTGATCGTTAGAGCTCGAGCCGTTAGATTCGAGTTTTGAGGTTAGAATCTTAACCTATTCTTATTGTTCTTATTGATCATCAAGCTACATTGCACGATCAAACCTATTCTACACGCCATTCATTGATTTAAAGTTGGTTTAGAAAGAGAAAACAGTTTTCATGTGTTTTTGAAGAAAAGCCTCGTTTGATTCGAAAGTTTGCATTAAAGCTCATGTTTTTGTGTTTGTTTTGATAAGATCCTTGAGTGTGGGTACCCAGGTCCAAGTTTTTGAATTCATAGCATGAAGTCTCAGCTGTTGTAATAGCAAGTTTTGATCTTTGCATGCATCTCCCTCATGTTCATGTTCTTCAAGTTCTTCATGCTCATGTCCTTCATGTTTATCAAGAGCGAAACCCAGGTTTTCCCGACTACGCTTTCGAATGTGGCTGTCGGGACCACACCTCGGCGAGAAGGTGTGGGACCTTGGCCAAGAAGATGTAAATGACCTCGGCAAAGAAGATGTCGGCAACCTGGCAGACTGTGTTCTTAGACCTGTAATTCGTACAATTTGTTTACGTCGGCTTGTGGAGCCCTTTGCTAATACGAAAAATGTAACTTGCACTTTGCTTTGTTTGTAATTAAGTTATAACCCATATGTAAATGGTTGCTATCTCATTTGACTTAAGCACAGCTCTTATGGACCACTTGTATTTTAAATTTTTGCTTCCGCACTTGTGAGCCCCATATATTTATACTCTGTATGTGTGTGAATCTTGTATGTTGGCCTTCGGTAATCTCGGATTACTGGCCATCACGGTACCAAACTACTAGAGGCGGTTTGGGGTCGTGACAGAATGGTTTCAGAGCACAAGTTCCTTGGTATACGCCATTCACACACTTTAAGTCCTAAAGAGCGTAGGATTTTCCCTTAGAAAGATGTTAAGATTGCATCATATTGCTTGCTATGCGGTCAAGGTGTGCATCATCTCGGCATGCTTAATTGTTACCTGCCTACGTGATTATTTGTTCGTTTTGTTTAAAAGTCACATTTTGCATACTCATAGCATCATGAGGAGAGGTAGACCTCCAGTTGGCCGAGATCAATCCGAGGACAGATTGGACAGACTGGAGCGGTTAGTTGAAGGTTTGGCCCACGAGTTAAGGCAGACAAGACAGCAGTATGCTAGTGCTACATCGACTCAGGCCAAGCAGACAAACAGCCGAAATGTAGTTCCACCTCCTCCTCCTCCAGTACCACAAGTGCCCCCACAGCCAGCTTTATATGGGGACGGCACGATAGCTCTGATCAGGGAGTTCAAGAAAATAAAGCCACCAAGATTCCAAGGGGGTATAAAACCGATGAAGGCCGAAGCTTGGGTTTTAGAGATGGAAAAGCTGTTCGAGATCTTTCCCAGCACTGACACCCAGAAGGTGACATTAGCAGCTGTAGACACCCCATTTTTGACCGTTCTCAAGACTTGGACGTCACTGTTTGAACACACAGTGATCTTCCATGTTTGTGTTCGTTTGGAGTTCCCGGAGGTCTCGGCTCACGCGCCTTGCCTCAGGATCCCCGAACTCGACCGTTTAGTGTCTGGTTTTGCACCAAACACTTGCATCGTTCCAACTAGTTTCTATATCGGTCTGGCACGACTTTAAATTGTCCTAACATTAGTTTCAGCTAGTTTCAGCCAGTTCCTACAATGGTCCGACACAACCATAAACTGTCTCCCGGCTTTAGTTCCAGCCTCTAATCTATTTCAAGCGCCCTTGTACTCCCGTTCAGATTTTGCAATCTATTTGCCCTTTATTTTATTTAATTTTATTTCATGTTTTAGTTTCTCTCTCCAAACTCAAGATGTTTATTCTCTTTGAGTTTGAGGGGGGATGTTAATGTATATATGGTATATATTCCTACATATATTAGGTATTGATTTCCTAGATATATTAGGTATTGCCATAGTTAGGTCTCTTATAGGATTCATAGTTAGATTTTGTAACGCCCTCAAAATAATACATATAAACCAATCCTTCAAGACATCCATAGACATAAAAGAATAAAACATACTTCCATTCATCAGAGTATTTAGTTCAAAAGTATTATATGTTGACAACAAAAGTAAATGCCCTACGGGCTTACAACTTTCCAAGTCAACACTTGGGTTCAACAAAAGAAAGTTTTAACTCTAAGCATATTAAGCCCTTGGCTTGAATTACATGTAATACACAAAATAATCACAAAAGTAAGCCTCTAGCTTCTTCAACCTCCCAAGCTACATCCTTGGAGGTGGCATATCACCTGTACCTGAAAATGATGTCTCATATAGGGTGAGCCAACGCCCAGTAGAGATATGCTAAACATAATATGAACAATAACTAAAACATTAACCTTTGATAAATGTTTAGCTCATATAAACAAACATACATCTCTTTCCATCTCATAATCCAAACCAATTCATAGATATGGTTCTCTATTCATCCAAACTATTCATCCAAACAATTCATAATGAGATTACAACTCACATCATTAACATTTCAATA
Source organism: Camellia sinensis (assembly GCF_004153795.1). Taxonomy (NCBI): domain Eukaryota; kingdom Viridiplantae; phylum Streptophyta; class Magnoliopsida; order Ericales; family Theaceae; genus Camellia; species Camellia sinensis. The sequence continues at coordinate 2,838,769 of NW_021024612.1, forward strand.
TTTCAATTCAAAATGAGATTACAACTCATATCAATAATACTTCAACACTTCCATTCATCTACATAATGCAAACGCAATAAAGATTTCGAGACTTTCACCTTTGACACTCCGGCTAACTTAGTTATCACTGGAGTCAATCCCCTATCTCCTCCCAAATCCAGTTTAGGAGTACATCCCCTATCTCCTCCTAAACCGTGGAGTACATCCCTTATCTCCTCCCAAACAACATACATATACAATGTATTTAAACACTTATCATATACAATGATCAAGCAACCACATATTCAATGTGTTATTTCATCCGTTATATTCAATGACATACTCAATTGATTAGTTTTAATTCACCTAATCATCATGCAATGTCTACAACAATCAAGACTATCCTCCACCGATAGCCCAAAGCAGTTATTTCTAAACAGATAATAAATTATCAAACAGATAAATTATCTACAATTTCGAAGGTGAGTGATTAATCAATCCAACAACACCATTCCATCTCATAACTTCCCAATTTCATGATTTTCACCTCAATTTCACATTCCCATAATTAATTACATAAATTACACAAATGGCCCAATTATACCCAACTAAGGCATTTTTTCCCCATTTTTCTCAATATTGACCCAAAGGTCCAAATATCATCAATGAACATCAATAACCTCATTTTAAGACCCATATACACATGTATAGTTCAAAAGGAACAAAACCCCTCTTTATACATTTCAAGTTTTGAAACCCTAACACCCAAAATTTTCCAATTTCAACATTGAATCAAAATGGCCACAAGTTTATGTCAAAGGCCATAAATATGAGTAGTTATCCCTACCTCAAGTGAAGAGACTCAAAGAAGATGATGAAGAAACTCGAATGTGCTCCAAACCCAATGATTTTCGGATCCAAGTGAAGATCAAGCCAAGCTCCACACTTTATATAAAGGGACTAAGGTAGAAGATCACTAGAACTAGATGACTTCGTAGAGAGAAGATGTATTCTAGAGAGAGGAGCTCTCAAATGAGGGTTTTGAAAAGTTAGACAGAGAGAGAGTGTGGAAAAAGTGATTTAAAATGACACAGTCGCGATCTGATATACGTATAGTCCACTCGAGCGGAGAATAAGACGCTCGAGCGTAAGACACAAAAACTTCACCCGCTTGAGCGCAACAATACCCGCTCGAGCGCCAAGGCACAACAGCAAAGCACTACTCGCTCGAGCGCAAAGGGGCCCGCTCGAGCGTAGAATACACTCCTCCAGTACTTTTACAGACTTCGAACACCTGCTCGAGCGCAAAGGTACCCGCCCGAGCGTAAGGAACTCCGTTCGAGTGTGAAAAACACTCCTACAGTATATTTGCAGACGCACAAAATGCTGAAAGGATGCAAACTCCGCTCGAGCGCAACAAGGCCCGCTCGAACGGATCATCAAAAATCTGGGCAACAAGATTAGAAGCCAAAACTCAACCAACCTGTTTGAAACACGCCCAAGACATTTCTAAACTCAAATTCAAAGAATTAAAGGATGAAGATGAAACATATACAATAACAGACATCCACAGAACCGAGTCCGGAATACAATAACCAATGGAAGAAAAACCAGGATCGTTATAGATTTCTAGTAGAATACTCTTTCTCAGCCTATATATACAGGCCTTTTATGATTCAATACAATTCATTCAATACAATACATATTATTTTTTCTCTCTACTCTTCTAACATGGCATCAGAGTTATAGGTTAAGCTCTTGGTGTTCTTTGCCTTACAGGCAGACGGCAGCCTTACCTTGGCCGCCCGCCAGACCTCAACCTATTCCGCTGTCATAATTTCTTGTTAGTATCACTTTGTGGTGATCTCTTCCTTTTGTCTGTTGTTTATTCCTACCCATGTTAGAATAGTAGAGAGAGAGAAAATAATATGTATTGTAATGAATGAATTGCATTTAATATGAACTCCTATACAATACAAGACCTATATAAAGCAGTCCATGTTTGGCACTTCTTTTCAAAAAAGTCTGTTTCTCAAAACGATTTGCCAGATTTGGACTCTTTGGTTCAGATTTAGAACCGTGACACAAATCGAGTCCGAACTGTAGCGAGGCCCACGCGGGCGCGTCTACACACTGATACTGGTGCCCTCGGGCCAGATACTCAAACTTGCAAACTGATATGTACATTCCTGTAGAGATACACTCTAAAGCACATAGCAGATAAGTGAGAGCCAGAATACCCCTATGTTGGGATAGGGTTTCCCTGTCCTATTTTGTCAGGAGCTAGGGTTCCACTATGCACGCAGCAGTTTCAAACAACCTAACACCGGGTAAGCAACCTGTCCTAGCTTGGAATGGTCACTATGGATCCGAATATGCACTAGGTCGAATGGTCGAAAAGGGTGCCCCTGTAAAACCAGGGTTTGTGTTCCCATGCTGTCAGAGCCCATAACCGGTCAGCCTTATGGTCATGCCTTGAAAAGACAAGCCTCCGGCAAACCGTTCAGGAATGGCAGATGGCAAACACGGTGTCCTAGGCGCCCCAATGCACATGCAATGCAAAGAGACACATAAATGAAGTAAAAAACAGGATATCACGAGTTCGAGTCAAGCTCTCTAAATCCCCAGCGGAGTCGCCAGAAACTGTAGACGCGCCCGCGTGGGCCTCATGCTACAGTTCGGACTCGATTTTTGTCACGGTTCTTAATCTGAACCAAAGAGTCCAAATCCGGCAAATCGTTTTGAGAAACAGACTTTTTTGAAAAGAAGTGCCAAACATGGACTGCTTTTCTAGATACAGAGTCGCCACCTAAATATTTTTTAATGGGGAAATTTAGGAAACCCTGACTCGGTGCCAAAGGCCACGTGTCCGTCATTGCCAAAGTTGCCTCGGCTCGGGAGCTTGGGTACGATCTGGGAAGGTCAGCTATGAGCACCCCCTCTTGCCCGATCCGAAGATCGGCCTCTACTAACCGTGATATCTAGTTTTGACAACTTTATGTGTTCTTATCCCGATTATTAGCCTAGAATTACTATGTTATGCGCACAGCACACAAGTATAGATTAGATTGTCTAATTTGGAAACAAGCATTGCATATCCGTTCGTTTTGAAAAACACTTTAGAATTTACTACTCGCAAGTAGGCTAAAATACGGATTTCAACGAGTTTTTCCAAGTCAAACAATCCAACCTTCACCCACAGGCATTTAAACAGTTTATCACATAAGCATCAAGCCACATGGTAAACATGCTGTCACGATAGCATTCATACGCATGCGATATGCTAAAGCAGGAAAATACTTACATCGTACTCCGTGCCAAAACAAAGAACTCGTTAGCAATCAATGCATGATCCAAGTCCATGTTTAAATGTCTAATGCAACACATACAGGATGCGTTTAGAGTAGGCTCGGCTAACCAAGACATGGCATATGAAATGCAATCAATTGATGCACGTATTCAATTTGGAATTGAAATACAAATGCAGTTAGCATGATGTACCGAGCCCGGTGCATGCAATACAAATGCATGAATGCACGCATGCATAGCATAAGGTATGCTAATTTAAACATTACCTATTACTAACCATCAAAGCATGTAAGTAAAAGGCAAGAAAGAAGTGGGGATTGGAAGACATGCACACACTCACCCACACTTATTACAGATTCGCCCTCGCTCGGAGGGACCGAAAGAATATTACAAATAATTAACCTACAAGCTAATTAAATATTACAAATTACCTAATTAGTTAACAAACTAACTATGCTAGGAAAAATAGTAAACCGCCTCGGGAAGAGAGCTCAATGCAATGCATGCTCGGTCTTGCTCGGGAATTCACTGCCATGCGCAATCTGCCTCTGTTTTCCCTGCTTTGCTCCTCTGAAGACTGTCAAAGTCTCAGAATTGCTTCTCTGGATACTGGGGAATGCCACCGGCTGGAAGGAATCATCACCGGTTGTGATCTGGTGTCCATCGGCACACAATGAATCCATCGGCCACTGATTTATTGCCGGTCGTCATTCTATGCAGTCGATCGGCAAAAAGTTCCTGCAGAACCTGTTTGACAGCAGCAGAGGACAGAACTTTGCATGGCAATGCAATTCAAGCCATATATGCACCAATCATGTCCCTTATCTTGTGAGTGAGTCGAAGGGACATGCTCCTTGGTTCTCGGACCATCAATCGCGTATTTCCATGCGTGATGGCCCAAGGGACCAAGTGTGTACATTTTGATGTCAAATGCAATGCAAACCAACAAACCAAAGCCCAATTCCTATCACTAGATCAAGGAACAAGACATGCATGCTAGATGCAATGCAACCTAGGCATGCAAGCTAAGGATGCAACATGGGAATGCAAGATGTACATGCAAGCATGCAAACAAACATGCAAGGTAAGCATGCAAGCATGCAAAGGATGGACTCAAGCATGATTTAGGCAGCTCTAATTAGGCCCAAAACAGTGGCCATGAGTGCTATGAAATGAGGACTAAACACACATACACACATGCACATGTTAAAGGACTAACACTCAAGCACAAAAGGGCAACTCTCAAGCACACTTGAAAGAGGCATAACATGGACTAATGGCATGCAAGGTAAGCATTGAAAATCATGCAAGAACATGGTGTTAAACCAAGCAAACAAGATAGGCCAAACATGCAACAAATGGCCCAAGCATTCAAGGCAAGCTAATGAAGTATTGAACTACACTTAGCAAGACCAAACATGGCATGAACTAAATGACCAAAAACAGAGTTTTAGCACATAAAACAAAGCCTAAAAGACCACTTAGATGGCATCTAAATGACCTAATCCTAGAGGCATACACAATGGCATAAACATGGAGCATGAAACACCAACTCTTGAAGCATCAAAAGGGCCATGAAATGCAAGCATATAAGCATGCTAAGTGGACTGAAATGACATGGTGGATAG
>NW_021024612.1:2843955-2883946 GCF_004153795.1 Camellia sinensis
TTGAGCTTAGCTAGGTGCTCCCTCAAGAGGCCAAAAATGGTCCTTTTCAAGGACAACAAGGAGAGGGGGTGGCCCTCTCCTCCCTAGGACCTCAAGGCACCATCCTCACCTCTGAAATCCCTCAAGATTTCAGTGGTGAGGAGGCCCAAACACCAAGGTCTCGGAGCTCACTCAAAATGGCACAAAATGGAGCCTTACAAGGCTAAAGAGGGGTCAAACACCTCCAAACCACAAAACACTCTAAACAAACTATTTAGAGGGCCTAAAAACAGAACTTTTTTATGTTATACACTAAGCACAAAAACAGTTCAAAGATGGGTAAAAATACAATGCAAAAATGGGGAATAAAAGGGGAAGATCGTTACCCTTGAAGACCTCTTTCAAAAATGGTGGACTAGCTGGTTCTTCAAGCTCAAAACCACCCAAGAACCTCAAGAACAACCTCTTAGAACCTCAGTAGCTAAGGGAAGGTGAAACACTATGTGTTTGTGTGCAATAGTAAGACACAAATGCACCTAGACACACACAAGAGAGAAAAAGAGAGAGAATATGTATCAAACCCTAACCCTAAAACCAGAGCTCTCCTCTGTATTTTTTATCTCTAAAATGTCTAACCCTAGAAGAAGGAGAAGAGCCCTCCTCTTACAGAAGTCCCCCTTTGCAAAGCTTTCCAAACAAACTTCTTAGAGGGAAATCCCTCCATACACGTGTATGGAGGGAAGCAGAGTGGGTGCCAGCTATCACAGCTGGCACAAAATATCTACAAAAAGTAGATGCACAGTAGTCGGCTGCTCAAAATTGCCATTTTGACAAAAGTGAGTGCCGACCGGCAACAAATAATGCCGACCGGCAATACATATTGCCGATGGTAACAAAATACCAGCCGGTGGCCTCTAGCCATGGCCGGTGATGTGTGGGGATGCCTCACAAGGCATTCCCTGCCCCTCCAAGGCAAAACACAAGTGTTTGGTGCAAAACCAGACACTAAACAGTCGAGTTCGGAGATCCTGAGGCAAAGCGCGTAGCCGAGACCTTCGGGAACTCCTAACGAACACAAACATGGATGATCACCGGGTGTTCAAACGGTGACGTCCAAGTCTTGAGGACGGTAAAAAATGGGGTGTCTACACACGTTTTGTCACTTTAAGTACGAAACGTCCCTCGTTTCCCGTGTTTGGACTAAACCCTACTCCAAACACTGTGCAACAACTAGAATGGCATGGCATGCAAACACAATGCAACAACTAGCATGCAATCCTAAACGAAATGCAACTAAGACATGCAAACTTGCAAGGAATGACAAGCAAAGGTGCAACTAGCATACACAATACTATGAACTACGAATGGCATACTCAATGCACATGACGCTACATGGCATACACAACGCACATATGACGATGGACATGCAAAAAGGCATAATCAAGGCATACACAATGCGACGATCAAGCATGCGACAACATGGACCTGGCATACACAATGTAAGATAGACTTAAACTAAAATGAATGGGCCTCAACCACACTCAAATCAGTGGCCAAGCATGATGAAATTATGAAGCAAAAACACATGCAAACATGCAGAAATGCAAGGGACCAAACTTAAGGCACCAAATGCAACTCTACCAAAGCATGACAAGGGATGAAATATGGCATACAATCACACATTTTCCAGCTCTAAAATGACATGCAAGATGGTCCCAAATCATGTAAACACCTCACACAATGCATGCTAGATGGCCCGGATATCGAAACTAGTGAAGTGCATTATGCTAGAGGTACACAAAGCAATGCTCAAATGACCCAACCAGCCCCAAACAGTCCCTATGCAGGTCCAAGACAGTGGGAAGATGGTCTAAAATGATGGTTCAAAATGCATAGAAATGAAGCTCATGCAATGGTCCATAAATGAGGTATTCATGCACAACTCTCAAACACGTTCAAAGAATGGAGAACGTGAGAATATGGCACAAGTATAGGCTCTATAATGACATGCTCAATGGCCTCAAAACATGAAAACACCTCAGTATAAGCATGCAATAGGCTTCAAAACTCAAGGCTAGGCAAGGGTATTACATTACAACCATGCATAGCAAGCATCATTCGACCATGAGGCATAAAATAGAGCTAAGGCAGTCCAAAACATGCACAAAATCAGTTTGGAGTATGGCCAAAATAGCATGCAATGTAAGCTAGTAAAGAGGATTTACACTACAAGCATATGAGGCATTCAAGAGGTCTCTAAACCAGAAAAACTCAGAGGTATGGCATGCCAAATAAAGCCCGAAAACTCACTGAAACATTGTCAACGCATGCAATAATGACATGCTCCTTTGATAGGCTATGAAGAGGGTTATTCTACACATTCAAGATGGACACCCAATATGGAAAAACAAGCTCTGGGCAGAGCCTATGTAGGTCCTAAAACTGACCAAAAATGGTCTGAAACATGGCTTGGAAGCATGCAAATAAGGGCTCCTTTGTTAGGCCAAATCTGCTAGAAATCAAAACAAAGAGAGAGACGGTCACCCCTCTCTGATTTTGGCTCTCAAAAACACATAATAACCACTGAAAATCTGCTGGATTTCGGTGCTCAAAAAGGAAAACAAAACTCAAAACAAAGGCCTTAATGCATGGCTCAAAACAAGGTGAAATGAAGCATGCAAGGGGGTAGATGACCCCCAACAGAAACATGATCTTAAACAAAGATGTTAAGGACCTCAAAATAAGACTTTTTTCAGTTTACCGCAAAGCTCAAAAATGCTTGCAAGTACGGCTAAAAGATGGAGCAAAAGATAACTCAAAAGAGTGAATAGGGGGTTACCCTTGTGGCTTAGCAACTCCAGCAGCTTATGGACCAAAAATGCAGCTCCTTAGGACCTCTCAAGACCCTCCAAGATGTTTAGCTTGGTGTTGAAGGTGTTAGGCTAGGAGGTAGTGTGCAAAGGCGCAAGAACTTAGCACTTTTGAACACAAAATATAGAGACAAGGGGGGGATGTATGTGTGTATGCTACAGCCAAATTTAGAACCCTTGCAAAGGAAGAGGAGACCTTCCTTTATAGACAACAGGGACTAAAACTTCTCCAAGAAGCTTTAAACCAAGGTGGAAGATCCTCCATACACGTGTATGGAGGATCCAGTCTGTGCCTCCCAGCTGGCACAGTTGGAATCAACTCACTGAGACAGAACTGGAGGAAGTAGGCCGACCAGTTCAGGTGGTCGGCCAGCCACTTTACGTGGTCAGCCAGCTAGTTCAAAAGGGTCAACTCAACAAAAGGTGGTCGGCAGCCCCATTTGGTGGTCTCCTAACAGAATGCAAGCTAGTAGTGTGGTGGGAGACCAGCAATTGTGGCCCAAAAATGAGGGAGACCAGCCTCCTATCAAGAAAACTGGCCGGCGAAGAGAAAGGTGGTCTCCAAGAAGAAAAGATGGTCTCCGACCCTAGTACTACCTTCCAAACAATGAAAATAGGGTCCACGCCAAAAATGAACCAAGACGGATGCAAAACGAGGGTTCGGGGGCCAAAACGCGCAGCCGGGTGCCCTGAAAACTGACTGTTAAGCATCGAAAGTGGCATGCGAGCACAAAGGTGGTCTCTCGGGTCATAGTGTCCCTCTAGAGAGAGGAAACAAGGTGTGCGCCAAAATTCGGACCAAACGGAGAAAGTTAAGCGGTCTCGAACCGAGGCGCACGACCGACGGCTCCGAAAACCAGAAACTGGTCTCCAAACGGGAATAATGGTCTACGACCATGAAAAGTAGCTACAGCCACTAAGAGATGGTCTACGAGACCTCTCCCTCCCTTTGGAAAGAGAAAAAAGAACTTGGTTCATAAACCGAGGCAAACCACAAAAGAGTCCCGAAGCTCGGAGGCAAGGCTCTCAGCCGAGACTCCGAAACCTCAGAACGAGCACAACATGCACCATCACCGAGCGCTCAATCGATGGCGTCTGAGTCTTAAGGTCGGTCAAAAATGTGGTGTCAACAGTTGCCCCTCTTTGACAGAACTCGAAAGTCATAAGTGACGGGAGTGAATGCCAAAGTTCGGAGACGACCCATTTTTGATAAGGCCGAAGACTTAGACAAACAGCCGAGATAACAAAGAGATGTGCCCACAGGCAGGGGCAAAAATGTAAAATGTTATGCAGGAATATTTTGATAAATGGACTTATACGCTACGCGAAGCCGGTTTGATAATTGGACTTATACGCTGCGCGGAGCCGGTTTGATAATTGGACTTATACGCTACGCGAAACCGGTTTGATAATTCAGGATTTATGTAATGCAATGCAATGTAATAGCTAGGAAGTGAAGGTACCTTACAGGGGCAATGACCTACCTCATGCTATTGGGGACCTTCCCCTTCTTCTCGGTTGAACCACAGGTACTACTTTTCTCCCTGACTATGGTCGTAGCTTTCCCTATTCTCCAACAGGGTGATAGACTAGGTTGGTTCAGTATCCAGAATTGAGGCGCATACACATGCTATCTCAATCTATGGGGCTGCCACACAGATTTTGAAGCCGAGGATATACCCCTTGGTATTTAAACCAGACTTTAGTCTAGGAAATCCCGAACCTTTGTGTTCTAAGCATGAGCCATTCGAACTCTAGTTTCCACCGTCTCACTTGGTCTCCTAGGAACTCACCGCAAACACAGGCAGGTGGCTATACCAGACCACCGGAAGTTGTTCGGGCACGACAAACACCATAGGAATTGCACCTTTAGAGGATTTAAGGTCTCCTAGACCGGAAAGTGCACAAGACAGTGCGAATAAAGATACAGGATTTTAGGTCTCCTAGACTAGAATAAAACATATATGATGCAATGGATGTAACAGATAGAGCAATAGATACAAATGGGGTAACGCACTCCAACCACGCTGGAATCGTGAGAGGAGGAAGAACAAAGAAAACCAATTAGGAGTGCGTTCCATGCAACTGAAGATAAATTCCAAACACGCTGAAATCGTGTGAGGAAGGGGACACTCTAACCACGCTGAAATCGTGAGAAGAGGCCTGAAAACAAATGCCTAGGTGCATACACAACGCAACCTGAGATGAATTCCAAACACGCTGAAATCGTGTAAGGAAAAGAACACTCTAACCACGCTGAAATCCCGAGAAGAGGCTGGAAAACAAAACGCCCAAGCGCGTACAGGACGCAACCTGGGGTAAATTCCAAACACGCTGAAATTGTGTGCGGAAAGGGACACTCAAACCACGCTGAAATCGTGAGAAGAGGCCTGAAAACAACCTCCCAGGTGCGTACACAACATAACCTAAGATGAATTCCAAACACGCTGAAATCGTGTGAGGAAAGGGACACTCAAACCACGCTGAAATCGTGAGAGGAGGTCCGAAAACAAACCGCCCAAGTGCGTACATGACGCAACCTGAGAAAGTCCCAGAGGACAACGATCCTAAACGCAGCTTGGTGTAAAAGGATAAATCGTACAAGATAACACAAGATGCAAATAAATGCAATAAGTGCGATGATACAGTACATGTTTCAAGCAATGTAGGGCATGATGTTTAGGGAATGCAATAAACAAACAAAGCGGCACTTTAGAAAGCACCTCACGGAGTGAGTGGCGGTGAAACGTTTTACTTTGACGGGGATCTCCCCTCCATTGTGTTCTTCGAACACTTACCTTCAACTCACAGTATAAAGGTCTTGAAATGCTTACAAGGGGTAGCTTCTGCATGCAGAAACCACAAATGCCATTTTCCTTCCTGATCATATTCATAACTTTCCCTCATTGCAAACATAGCCAAGATAACTTCGACAGGGAATGGTACTCAGGGAGAGCACTTCTGAACGCCATTCTGACCTGAAACAGTGAAATAGTCAACACAGTATTCTATTCACTTTGAACACACACCTCGGATCAGCACATTGCTCATTCTGAACACGTAGCTCATAACACATAATTCGGTTTATTCGGCACAGAGCTCACAACATAATACTTTGTTCGTTTGGCATGCGGTTCACAATGCAATATTCTATTCATTTGGCACACAGCTCGAAACACAACACTCTATTTATCTTGGCACACAGCCCTTTTGGGCACACGGCTCATTTCCGGCACGTAGCTCATTTTGGGCACACAGCACATTTTGTGCACACATCACATTTCGGGCACATAGCTCATTTTAAAGACACGGCAGATCTTGGGCACACATCTTATCTTGGGGGCACACAGCTCATCTTTCGGGCACACGGCAGATCTCGGGCACATAGCTCATTTCGGGCACACGGCTCATTTTTCGAGCACACAGCTCATTTCGGGCACACGGCTCATTTTTCGAGCACACAGCTCATTTTTCAAGCACACAGCTCATTTTGGGCACACGGCTCGTTTGGCGCACATAGCTTATTCTAAACATGCAGTTCATTTCGGTCGCACAACACATTTGGGGTACGCAGCTCATTTGGGGCACACAGCTCATTCTGAACAAACAGTTCATTTCAGGCACACAGCTCCTTTCGGGCACATGGCTCATTTGGGGCACATGGCTTATTCTTAACACACAGTTCATTTTGGGTACACAGCTCGTCTTGGGGCCACACAGCTCATTTTTCAGGCACACGGCTCATTTTTGGAGCACACGGCTCATTTCGGGCACACAGCTCATTTCGGTCACACGGCTCATTTTTCGAGCACACAGATCATTTCGAGCACACGGCTCATTTTTCGAGCACAAAGGTCATTTTTCTAGCACACAGCTCATTTCGGGCGCACGGCTCGTTTGTGGTGCACGGTTTATTCTGAACACACAGTTCATTTCGGGCGCACAGCACATTTTGGGGCACGCAGCTTATTTGGGGCACGTAGCTCATTCTGAACACACAGTTCATTTCAGGCGCATGACTCATTTGGGGCACACGGCTTATTCTGAACACAGTTCATTTTGGGCACACAGCTCGTTTTTCGGGCACACGGCTTATTTCGGGCACACAGCTCATTTCAGGCACATGGCTCATTTTGGGCACACAGCTCGTTTCGAACACACGGCTCATTTTTTCGAGCACACAGCTTATTTCGGGCACACGGCTTATTTTTCGAGCACACAGCTCATTTTGGGTACACGGCTCGTTTGGGGCACACGGCTTACTCTGAACACACAGTTCATTTCGTTTCATTTTGAAGACGCAGCTCACATATTTCAATTTTTGAACATGCATCTCATACATTTTCATTTACACGCAGCTCATTCTCAATTATGAACATGCAGCTCATAAATTTTCATTTCTGAACACACAGCTCATTCACTTCATTTTGAACACACAGCTCATACATTTTCATTTGCACGCAGCTTATTCTTAATTCTGAACACGCAGCTCATAAATTTTCATTTCTGAACACACAGCTCATAACACAACACTGCTCGATCTGAACACACAGCTCATAACGCAGTATTCTTTTAATTTTGAACACACAGCTCATTCTGAACATACAGGATGCGATGACGGAACTTGCAGAAGTTGAAACAAGCACAGATGCCCGACATTTTCCCTTTTTTCTTTTGCTTCGAAGTCTGGAACATATATAGCTTTAGATAGGTCCTGATTTTACTGTTCCCACATGACCCGGGTTGAACCCTATAGTTTTTGAAAGAACAAAATCTTGTTTTGCGCAAATATGGAGAACGACACGGCACTCTGGGCATGAAACGATTTTTTGAAATTGAGAATGAGAATAAGTTCTCAACTGTGTATTGAGCCTACGACTGAACACAGCACACCACGACTCAACAACAAAGAGAAAGACAAGGTAAGACAACCTAAACACATCTACAGATACCCAAAACGACTCAAAACAAGAATCGAGACAAACAAAACGACTGACACGACACACAGACGTGTTCCAATGGCAAGAGACCTCTCAGTGCACGAGGAGCCAGTTTCTTCAAGTATTATTCCCCACCCTTTCTTATTTGTGATTCTCACATCGCTCGGTCCTCAAGCACGATTTTTCTCTCAAAACCCTTTCCTCGCTTTTCCTCTCAGCGCACATCTCTCTATTCTTTAATCTCTCATTTTTCATCCCTTCCCAGGGTGGTTGATGGACAAGCAGGAAGTTATGGGTTCTTGCCCCTGGTATTCTACCAAATTCTCATTCTTGTTTACAGCAGTGAGTTTCGTCCACAGAGGGGTTGCAATGCGACCAGACGTGTAGCAGATCTGCAATTGACATCGGTTGACGATGCTCTGCTATGGAGTTTGGACGTGATTAGATCTGTCCAGATGAGGGAGTGGAATACCTTGCTCCATTCTAGTTCGTGCTTTGCACTTGGCTTGATACCTCGCTGCTCGGAGGATATGAGAGCTTTCAGCCCTTTTCTGTTAGCTTCCGCTGTGCGCTTCTTGGTGAGTATGGTGCGCTTTCCGGCAAGTATGGTGCCCTTTCTGGCAAATGTATTGACAATGGGGGAAAGATAGGAAGCCTGACTCAACTGTGCCCCTAGTTCATCATTTTGACCAATTTTTGTTTCGGTTTTCTACTAAAACAATTTTGACCAATATGAGAGTTAGATTAACATGCTTGTTCAATTTTCTGATTTGAAATCATGCAAGTTAGGTTATGAGCACTGAAAATTTTCCTTTTTTGTGTCCAAGAAATGGTCCAGTTTTGAAAAATGGAATACTTTTCGAGAAAATTAGTCAACCTCAGTAAAAATTCTCAAAAACTATTTTTGCAAACGGCCACTACTCAACAAGCATGGAACCTACTCTCAAGATGCACAACCTCATATCCGAAGGAGAATTTCCCTTTGTCTGAATGGCACTTCATGGCAACAGAAAGTTGCCCTTTGTTTGAATAGCACCGCAGCGCGCTGTATGGCAACGGAAAATTGCCCCTTGTTCGAATAGCACTGCAGCACACTGTAACCAGTTTTCAAGGTGACGATCACAACCGAGCTCTTAGATACAAAGAAGACAACGATGATCAGAACCATTACATGGACACAGTCAATTTGGAAGTGTTTGTGGCTGGACTTCAAAATGAAGTTTCCTAGGTATCCCAAGCATGGGAATCAAGCCGTACGTAGTTCGGGGTTAAGGTACACGTGGGTATTAACCTCTCCTTTTGCGCTCTAACTTTCGCCAAGGCCGCCCTTTCTGGGTTTTCATCCTTGCGAGCTTTGTTCTTCTTTTCTTTTCATTTCTTTTCTTCTCTTTTCTTTTTCATCTTTTCCTTCCATTTTCTTCATTTTTCTTTTTTTCCTTTTTTTTTTCATTCTTTACATTTTTCTTTTTTTTTGTTCTTTTTCTTCTTTTTTCCTTGCTCTAACTTTTGCCTTGGCCGCCCTTTCGGGTTTTCGGCCTAACGAGCCTCTCAACGGTAAAAGTGTAGATTTGTCCATGTCGAATGGTTTTGAGATCCTGAAGTCATCTGAATCTAGGAGAATGGCTATTGTTTGCTGACGATGCAGGAGTCCATCCAATGGGGGGCTGAATTTGCCACTAGTGTTGTGGATAGGAACTCGGTGATCCTTCAGCAATACTTTCTTCTTTCGTCCCTTCTGGGATTTGGCATTCTTGCTGATCTTCATTGATTTGCGGAATGATCCATCTTCGGCTCTTCGAGTGCAATAGACATTTTTGCCCCTAGTTTCAAGGATACTTCTGATCTAGCTTTCCAAGCTTCTTTTGATGACATCTGATCTTCTCGATCTGACTTTCTTGCCGCTAATTCATGGGCTGCTTCAAATCTGGCCACACAGGTCTCCTTCGATGGTTGACCATTGAACACTCTGAATTTAAATTCAAGGTTTGAAAGCAAAGGGGGTGAGTCTCGAGGCTGAGAGCGATCCTAGACTGCACAATCTCAAGAGTGATTCCACACAGGTCTTCGTAGGACGGCGAAAAATAATTTTTTTGTTTTTTTTGAAATCTTTTAAGAAAGCGACCAATCGCTCACGCTGAAGACAATATAGAACCAATCCGGATCAAGCCAGGATCCTTCTCAGTACTCACGTTAACAAACATGATCTCATTCATTAAGGGCTTAGCATGCATCTCTTTCTCTCAGTTGATCAAATTTTTGCAAATCCCAAGGAATTCCTTCCTCTTCGTTTTCAATACATTGTTCAAAAAGTTTTGAAAAAAACTTAGGTCAATGCACTGACTTAAAGGCACAGGAGGAGTAGGTGAAAATGTATTGTCGTTTAGTTCAAATCTGTTGGCACAACAGGCTTGAAGCAGAAATAAGCACAAAACATGAAAACCATTGCTGTTTCATTCAGATCTTCTGGTGTAACTGGCTCCATGACAGAAACAAACGCAAAAAAAAGCAAAAAGACGAACACAAAACAAAATAGTGATGTCCGAGGTAACACTCCCAGAATCACCTGACTCCTATACAATAGGACTGACTCGATACAACAAGACAGACCCTCAATCAAAAAGACTGACTCAAGACAATGAGATAGACTCAAAACAAAACTACAGAACTGACTTAACACCCAAGTCAGAAACTACAAAACTAGCATTTGCAAATGCTCAAAACAGTGCGTGCCAAACGCCACATCCAGAGTAAGCCGAGCACCGCCTGCAGGTGGTTCATCTCCTGATGACATACTTATGTTATCCTTGAAGCTCACCGACCCAGTAACGATAGACTTTGCTGAGCTTGGTGGGAGGATGACCCTATTGTCAAACAGATCCTGTACTTCGTGGCGAAGACGGAAGCAATTGTCGGTGCTATGACCGGTTTGTTGATGGTACGCACAGTACTAGGTAGTAGCATGGCCAGGTGGAAGACAAGCAGGGAGAGGCCGACGCTCGAGGAGTTTAAGATGCCCCTTTTCAGCAAGGATTTGAAGAGCCTTAGACAAAGGCATATAGAGGGCATGGAAGACCCTGCAACCTCGGGGTTGATGCTTCAAGGTTTGTGGATTTTTGCTGGGCGCACTAGCAAAGGGATTGGCAGGTATAGGCTTGGCTTGCTGATTTTTCCTGGGTGCAGAATTAGGGTTGGAGGGAACGGTTTTGGTAAGATGACCCTTTTCTCGATTTTCCTCCTGGCTTGAACTGCCCTCGGTCTGAGTGGGGAAAGTATCATCCACAGTCTTAGCCACAACTGCGAGTACTTGCTGCTTATTCAACCCTCCAGCTTTCAGAGCCTCAACAGCCTGCTGGAGTTGTTCACAGGGATCAGCGTCCACCTTCACCTTGTTCTTTCCACTAGCCTAAGCTTGGTGGACGGTTTGGGTTGCTACTTCAGTGCGAAGCCCAGTTGTCGTCGACATGTTATTGCCGGAGCTTGAGACAGCTTAAGGTTGGCTGAGCTCAATTACAATTCGCCCCAGTAGCGGGGGCTCCTATGGTATGAAATTCTGATCATACAATGCAGTTGGTGGCGGGGCTGACATTCCATCGGCTAGATCAGCCACAGATCTTTGAAGGTCGCCAATCATTCCCATCAACTCAAAGGTGGTGGGCTCGCGGGTTTGAAATAACTAGGGTTCCCAGATCGGATGTGCGACAGGTGACCTGGGCGGGTGTGGTACCTCAACATCGGTCTCATCCTGCAAGATGATTCCTTGGTTTAGTGTGGCTGCCATAACCATAATTTCCTCTGAATTCTGGGTCGTCATAAGTCCACTGAACTGGACAGAGGTGGTGTAATTGGTGATTGACGGATCTGATGAATCGGTGAGTCTTTTCCTGCTTTGCCTCAGCAGAGGAGAACATTGTTTGCTCTGAACTGAGTCTTTGAACTAAAAGAGAAAACAGGCAGCATCTCAGCCCAATTAATACAGATATGGACATAGCTAAAGAACTGTATTTGACCACTGATCGCTATTCCCCAAATTACTGCTCCAAAACTGAATCTAATACCCGCGGATATACTGATTCTCAAAACACTGGTATTGATGCCCGCAGGCCTGATGCCCAAACTTGCAAACTGATACATGCATTCTTGTAAAGACACACTCTAAAAGCACGTAGCAAACAAGTGAGAGCCAAAACACCCCAATGGAGGGGTAGGGTTTCCCTCCCCTATTTTGTCAGGAGCTAGGGTTTCACTACGCACACAGCAGTTTCAAACAACCTATAATCAGGTAAGCATCCTATCTTAGCTTGGAATGGTCACTATGGATTTCCGAATATGCACTAGGTCGAATGGTCAAAAAGGGTGCCCCGGTAAAAATCGGGGTTTGTGTTCCCATTGTGGCAAAGCCTGTAACTGGTCAGCCTTATGGCACGCAGCCTCCGGCAAATCGTTCAGGAATAGCAGATGGCAAACACGGTGTCCTAGGCGCACCAATGCACATGCAATGCAAAGAAACACAAAAGTGCAAACAAAACAAGATATCATGAGTTCGAGTCAAGTTCTCTAACTCCCCAACAGAGCCGCCAAAAACTGTAGACGTCCCCGAACGTCCCGGGAGGGAATCCCGTTTTGTTCATTGGGCTTACTATAGTTCAGACTCATTGTCACGATCCTGTATCAAATCTCGTAGAGTGCAATGCAAGACTAATGAATCATCAAAGAGTCCAAATCCGAAAAATTGTTTTGAAAAGTTGATTTTTAGAAAGAAGTGCCAAACATGGACTGCTTTGTCAGATACAGAGTCGCCACCTAAATATTTTATTTTGGGGGAATTTAGGAAACCCTGGCTCATGTCTAAGGCCACGTCTCCGTCATCACCAAAGTTACCTCGGCTCAGGAACTTGGGTACGATTGGGGAAGGTCACTTAGTGAGCACTCCCATTTGCCCGATCAAAGATCGGCCTCTACTAACCATGATATCGAGTTTTGAAAACATTATGTGCTCTTATTCCGGTTATTAGCCTAGAATTACTATGTGATGCACACAACATACAAGTATAGACTGGATTGCCTAAGTTGGAACAAAGCATCGCATATCCGTTTATTTTGAAAATAGATTGAAGTTTGCTACTCGCAAGTAGGGTAAAACACGGGTTTCGACGAATTATTCCAACTCAAGCAACCCAACCTTCACCCACAGGCATTCAGGCAGGTATATCACATAAGCACATAGCCTCATGGCAAGCATGCTATCATCGTAGTCACTCACACACATGCAAGGATGCTAAAGCATAAACACTTACCGAGTACTCCGAGCCAAAGAAAGAAGCTAATTAGAAATAATGCATGAATCCTAACTATACTAAGAATGCCTAATGCAACACAAGCAAAAATGCAACTACGATAGGATCAACTATTCTGAGATGGCATATGAGATGCAACAATCAATACATGTATTCAACTTGGAATTGAAATACAATGTAGTTAGCATGATGCACTGAGCCAAGTGCATGCAATACAGATGAATGAATGCAAACAAGCGAACATATAGATGTTAGTTGAAGCATGCCCTAAAACTAACCATCATAAGCTGGTAAATAAAAGGGAGAAAGACATGGGGTTGGAAGACATACATCACACACACGCACACTTATTACGACATTGCCCTCCTCGGAGGGTCCGAATAAATAATACACAACCGAATGAATAACGAATCACATCTAATTATTACATAACCTTAATTAATTAACAAACTAACTAAAATAAATAAGCTAGCATGCAAAACATATGAAATGGACTGCCTCATCTCGGTCTTGAATGACAAGGAATGCATGCATGCTCGAGTCGCCTTGCCGGAAAATCCATCACGATGCCCTATTTGCCTCTGTTTGCAACTGGTCCCAGAACACTGTACAAAACTCCAGAAGGCTGAAACTCCACCATGCTGTAGGGATACTACCAACCAGTTTTTGCTGATGGCTTCCAGTTTGCTGCAACAGAGAGCAAGAAAGGGGCATGGCAAAGTATATTCAACATATGTGTGCACGACCACTCTTCCCGTCATTGCACATGCTCTAGGGAGTGTAGTCCTCAATCCTCGTGCCACCAATCATGCATCTCGATGCATGATGGCCGAGGAGTCGAATTGCATGACTCAATGTAAAATGGATGCACAAATGAACACAATAAGGCCTAAACTCCATCATGGATAATCAAGAGTGTCGGCGACCGGGAATCGAAGCACGTTTCGTCACTTTGAGTATGAAACGTCCCTCGTTTCCCATGTTTGGACTAAACCCTACTCCAAACAATATGCAACAACTAGAATGGCATGGCATGCAAACACAATGCAAGAACTAGCATGCAATCCTAAACGAAATGCAACTAAGACATGCAAACATGCAAGGAATGACATGCAAAGGTGCAACTAGCATACGCAATGCTATGAACTATGAATGGCATATTCAATGCACATGGCGCTATATGGCATACACAATGCACATACGAAGATGGACTTACACAAAGGTATAATCAAGGCATACACAATGCGACGATCAAGCATGCGACAACATGGACATGGCATACATAATGTAAGATGGACTTAAACTAAAATGAATGGGCCTCAGCCACCCTCAAATCAGTGGCCAAACATGATGAAATTAGGAAACAAAAACACATGCAAACATGCACAAATGCAAGGGACCCAACCTAAGGCACCAAATGCAACTCTACCAAAGCATGACAAGGGATGAAATATGGCATACAATCACACATTTTCCAGCTCTAAAATGACATGCAAGATGGTCCCGAATCATGTAAACACCTCACACAATGCATGCTAGATGGCCCGGATACCGAAACTAGTGAAGTGCATTACACTAGAGGTACACAAAGCAATGCTCAAATGACCCAACCAGCCCCAAACAGTCCCTATGCAGGTCCAAGACAGTGGCAAGATGGTCTAAAATGATGGCTCAAAATGCATAGAAATGAAGCTCATGCAATGGTCCATAAATAAGGTATTCGTGCACAACTCTCAAACACGTTCAAAGAATGGAAAACATGGGAATATGGCACAAGTATAGGCTCTGAAATGACATGCTCAATGGCCCCAAAACATGAAAACACCTCAGTATAAGCATGCAATAGGCTTCAAAACTCAAGGCTAGGCAAGGGTATTACATTACAACCATGCATAGCAAGCATCATTCGACCATGAGGCATAAAAATAGAGCTAAGGCAGTCCAAAACATGCACAAAACCAGTTTGGAGATGGCCAAAATATGCTAGAATCAAAGGCCAAAATAGCATGCCATGTAAGCTAGTAAAGAGGATTTACACTACAAGCATATGAGGCATTCAAGAGGTCACTAAACCACCAAAACCCAGAGGTATGACATGCCAAATAAAGCCCAAAAACTCATTGAAACATGGTCAATGCATGCAAGAATGACATGCTCCTTTGATAGGCTATGAAGAGGGTTATTCTACACATGCAAGATGGACACCCAATATGGAAAAAAAAAGCTCTCGACAGAGCCTATGTAGGTCCTAAAACTCACCAAAAATGGCTTGAAACATGGCTTGGAAGCATGCAAATAAGGGCTCCTTTGTTAGGCCAAATATGCTAGAAATCAAAACAAGGAGAGAGAGGGTCACCCCTCTTTGATTTTGGCTCTCAAAAATACATAATAACCACTAAAAACCTACTAGATTTCAGTGGTCAAAAGGGAAAACAAAGCTCAAAACAAAGGCCTTAATGCATGGCTCAAAATAAGGTGAAATGAAGCATGCGAGGGGGTAGATGAACCCCAACAGAAAAATGATCTTGAAAAAACATGTTAAGGACCTCAAAATAAGACTTTTTTCAGTTTACACCAAAGCTCAAAAATGCTTTCAAGTATGGCTAAAAGATAGTGCAAAAGAAAACTCAAAGGAGTGAATAGGGGGTTACCTTTGTAGCTCAGCAATTCCAGCAGCTTATGGACCAAAAATGAAGCTCCTTAGGAGCTCTCAGGATCCTCCAAGAATCTTAGGTTGGTGTTGGGGGTGTTAGGCTAAGAGGTGGTGTGCAAAGGGGCAAGAACTTAGCACTTTTGAACACAAAATATAGGGACAAGGGGGGGATGTATGTGTGTATGCTTCTGCCAAATTCAGAACCCTTACAAAGGAAGAGGAGGCCTTCCTTTATAGACAAGAGGGACTAAAGCTTCTCCAAGAAGCTTCAAACCAAGGTGGAAGATCCTCCATACACATGTATGGAGGATCCAGTCTGCGCCTCACAGCTGGCACAGCTGGAATCAACTTACTGAGAGAGAACTGGAGGGAGTAGGCCGACTAGTTCAGGTGGTCGTCCAGCCAGTTCAAAAGGGTCAACTCACCAAAAGGTGGTCGGCAGCCCCATTTGGTGGTCTCCCAACAGAATGCAAGCTAGTGGTGTAGTGGGAGACCAGCCTCCTATCAAGAAAATCGGCCGATGAAGAGAAAGGTGGTCTCCAAGAAGAAAAGGTGGTCTCCCACCCTAGTACCACCTTCCAAACAATGAAAATAGGGCCCATGCCAAAAATGAACCAAGACGGGTGCAAAACGAGGGTTTGGGGGCCAAAACGCGCAGCCGGGTGCCCCGAAAACTGACTGTTAAGCATCGAAAGTGGCGTCTGACCACAAAGGTGCTCTCCCGGGCCACAGTGTCCCTCTAGAGAGAGGAAACAAGGTGTGTGCTAAAAACCAGAGCAAACAGAGAAAGTTAAGCAGTCCCGAACTGAGGCGCACGACCGACGGCTTCGAAAATTGAAAACTGGTCTCCAAAAGGGAACAATGGTCTACGACCACGAAAAGTAGCTTACGGCCACTGAGAGGTAGTCTACGAGACCTCTCCCTCCCTTCAGGAAGAGAAAACATATCTTGGTTCGCAAACCGAGGCAAAGCACAAAAGAGTCCCGAAGTCCAGAGGCAAGGCTCTCAGCCAAGACTCCGAAACCTCAGAACGAGCACAACATGCACCATCACTGAGCGCTCAATCGATGACGCCTGAGGCTTAAGGTTGGTCAAAAATGGGGTGTCTACATTAGCGTTGATGCTTTTTGCACTTCTCTCTTTGTTGATGTAAGTTTTTGCTTGTTTTGCTTTGTTCGTTAATAAAGTTTCTTTTTACTAATAAAAAAAATAAAAAATAAAAAAATTAAAAGATTAATTACAAATATAAAAACATAAGAAGTAAATTTTAATAGTTACAAAGCTAACAATCATGAAACCCTACAAACTTCAACAACAACATCAACAACAACAACAACAAAAAGGAAAAACACAAATTTGAGAAAAAAAAAAATAGTTACAAACAATTCCATAATCGAGTAGAAATAAAGACTAAAAAACCTCACATAACAAAGTGGTGCCACATAACTACTTGGCCAAAAGTCCTCATTATATTTGGTTGGTTACATCTTTTATCTTTCATTAAAGTCTCATTTTGATTTTTCAGTTTTAATTATGACAATCAACTATTTAAATTTTAAGTTAAGCTTCAATGTCACTTGGTCCATTTATTGTTAATGATATTTACAAAATCTAAAAGTAAAAAGACTAAAGTGACATTAAGTATGCCTCTTATGACAAATTTTATCAATCTTATTATCTTCAATTGAGTGAAATGATAATAAATAGTTGATTATCACAACTGAAAATGTACGGTCCAATATACAATTTTGGTCAAACCTAACTTATCATATTTTGTTTATTATTTTAGGTCTCAGCATTTTTTCATATATTTTTTTGATAACTTTGTATTTCGCCCAATAAACCATTTAATTTGGGAGACCAACCTCGTCAAAGTGTGGTTTCCACACTGAAGACATAGAACATCTCTTTTGTAACTGTGTGGTCACCAAAGCTGTTTGGAGTAATGTGGCTGGTACTCCCTGGCTATCTTCTGATAGTCAGTTGTGTCTTAACTCTTGGATCAAAAAGAATTTGAAACCCCAGCAGCTTTCTGACCCTTTTTGGAATCTTCTTTTTATTGCTTCTCTTTGGCAAATTTGGCTTGACAGGAATAAAAAAGTTTTTGATAATGTTGATCCCATTTTGCACCAATCTTTATACCTTATTCATAACTATGCTAACCAGATTCTGCAAGCTTTTAGTATGAATGTTACTTCCATTTCAAATAACCACTCTAATTAACTGGTTTTCTCCTTCTTCAGGGAAAATTAAACTCAATATGGATGGGTGTGTGCATGGAAATCTAGGGGGCAGAGGCTTTGATGGAGCCTTTCGTGATGAAGAAGTAACTTGGTTGTCTGGTTTCTTTGGTAAGCTTGAGAACTATTATAGCCTCGAAGCTGAAATATAGGGCATTTATCGTGGCCTGACTATTGTTTCGGATAAAGGCCTTCGCGAAGTTATCATTGAAACTCATTCGACTATGGCTGAGAAGCTCCTTACCAAAGGCCCTCCTTTAAATTGTTCGTACCAAAGCATTGTTGAGGATTCTCGTCACTTGATCTAACGTTGCTGCTGCACCATTCAACACATCATGTAGGAAGCTAATCAATGTGCAGGCATACTTGCTAATATGGGAGCTGATCAAATAGAATTCCTGGTAATTGTGGAGGAACCACCTGTTGATGTGCAAAGCCAAGCCCTTGCTGATATGGTGGGAGTGGCTTATAGGAGGCTTTAGAGCCTCTGTATTTGGTTTTGTTTTTTTGTTCTTGTTTTTCCTTTTCCATTGTACCAAAAAAAGACACATTGAATGATAGTGTCATATAAAAAGAATTGGAAAATGTTCATGTTTGTCTATAGCTTTTTTTTTTTAACCCTTTTTGGCAATAGAAGTACGAAGAAAAAAAAACTACTTAGGTATGACTTTTCTAGCTAATAATTGCAAAAAACAATTTTTTAATAAGATTTATCTATATTTGACAACTCCTAAAAAAAAGCCAGTTTTTCAAAAAAATAAAAAAAATAGATATGTGGCTGTTGATTTCCAACCGCACAACCAAACGGGGAACTCAGCTAGAGAGCACTGACAGAATAGATTAAGCCTAACAACCTGCACAAGAAGATGAGAATCCGATGGTGGTTCGTCCACCCGGAGGCACTCCGATGATCAAGTCAGTAAACAATATCTCTCAAAGATAGCAAATAATGCTCAAACTCACAAGAAAGAATTTGCTTTTGACCCATAAGGGTGTCTTACTTTTATAGCCAGCAGTGACCTGTTCCCCCTTTAAAAGCATTACTTCAGTGAACTTAGGCTTAATGCTCATCCTAGACTCTTAGCTAGATACGGATAAACTCTTTTGGAGCCATATCCTTATCCAAACTGAGACCCTCTTCTCTTCTAGGACTCTTCTCTCTGATCCTCTTATCTTAGATTCCAGTATTTTCGCTGATATCCTTGGCACGTGGGACTAGGCCACGTGGCACCTCAGCTGACACTTCAGCTTCACCTTAGCCACATACTGTTAGTCACAAAATACTTCTCGACAACTGCCCCTAGATTATATTACCTCGGCAAACTAAGCTGATGTAACCTACATAGTTTGTCTGAATAACATGCTGGCTCAAAGAGCATTCAGTACTCTAACCGAGATCATAACGCTTCAGCTTTAAATAACTAGGGCTCGGTTGCTTACTTTATCAAGAGGCAAGAACCAAGTTCAAATTCTAGCAGAAGCACCACATCTGAGATTGCTTCTTTAGCTGAGGTTACAACCCCATTACTCAAGAATTTCAAGAGTTCTAACCGTGCATGAGCTGTCATGCAGAGTCTTTTCGACTGTTTCTTCCACATGTTCCTTCCTCAATGGTCCGTACCTAGCACTTACTATAAAGTCACGTCTGCGCCGCCTGACAAGCTTGTTGCCCAAGGCTAATTCATTATGGTTTGCCACCTTTTTGAATTTTGACAAAACTCCCTTCTCTTTCTCGTCGTCTCTTCACTTTCCCTTTTTGCATTCTCTCTCTACTTAGACTTTCTCTCTCTAAAGTTCTTCAATCCACCATTTTCATACCTTTGAATTTCTGTAACTACTCCGTTTACCTCCTACCGCGACTTCACACATCGTCGCCATTCTGCCTTCTGACTCCGGCGAACTCAACTTCGGCGTTTGTTTTCTTGTCTCTAATCGGTAAGCCTCTAATTTCTCTGTATCTTTCCTCTTTGAATATGCCTTATGCCTACACTGTATCTGTAATTACTTTGACTCGTACTCTATTTTCCATTATTTTTCATGTTCCGTTCTTGTTGATTTTACAAATCGATTCTTGCTCTTGAATCTATTTATTGTGGTTCCTTTTGTTCATGTAACGTTCACCAATGTACACTGGGATCGTATTGCGGTTCCCATTCATACATTTTTTGCCTGTGGAAAATTCACTATTGCATTGGTTATGTTCGTGTTCTTGAATGTCTAGCACTACTCTTGTCATATCTATATTTTTGCTTTGTTTGATTCTTGAATTTTATTTGCCTCTAATTCTTCTTGATTTTGAATCACGTTCCTTTTCTGTTTTTCTTGCTTGTTTTCAGATCTTTGCCTTTGACTCTTGGTTCTGTAGTTCTAGGTTTGGGATTTGCTCTAGATCATTCTTGCCTTAGGAAAATTAGAGCACAATCTTGTTTAGGCAACTAGAATCTTCTCCCTTGAGCTTTCAGGGTTAGCCGAGGCTTTTAAATTTTTACCAAGCTTCTCACAAAAAATCTGTTATCGAACCTCTCCTAGTCGAGAAAATGGGCATGCTTAGGTAGAGGGTAGACACCCCTGCCAAGTTAGAGTACTTTAGGCAATAGTTCTCTATCGCAGCCGACGTTCACTTTAGGTTGGTTAGGGAGGAGGATTCAATCATGCCAGGTGTGGCCTTTTACCCATTCCTAGTCGTTTCCATAATCGAGGTTGGAGTGAAATTCCCCCTTGACATCTTTTTTACTGAAGTCCTTCACTATTACCAACTTAACCCCATACAGCTAGCAGTGAACACCTTTAGGTTGATTAATGGTATTGCCGAGTTGGCACACCGAGAAAATGCCCGAATAACGCTCTCCGATCATCGATACTGTTATACCATATGTGGCCTCAAATCTAAGAATGGCTACACTTACTATCTCAAGTCCAAATCCACCGCCTACAAACTCATTGCCAACCTGCTTGACTCTAACAAAGGCACTGGAGATGACTACCTGATTGTCTCAGACAATTGGGAGTTTGCGCAGAATGATGATCTTCATCTCTACCCTCTACTCCAAGGAGTTTTTAGAGAGGATGAGGGTAAGGACTTAGTCATCTCATGGTCATTTTTCTGTTAACATTTAGTAATTTACTTCTCTTAAATATACTAATGTTTCCTTATTGTTTCTGTAGCTTTTCCCCAGCCACCCAAAGACTTGGTACGCCTTCTCGACCTACCCATCAACGAATGCAAATCCCCTCTCCTCCTCAACTACGTGCCAACCTACAAATCTTCAACTCCACCATCCACTTTTTCACGGAGATTGAACCAAAGCTCCACATTTGATCTAGCAGACCAACCATCCACCTCGACCTCACAACTGATTCCTGTATCCTAATGCCAACGCTGACGCCGAGCTCCTCTGAATCTCCTGTCAACAAGACTCGCAACAAAAAATGCCGAGGTCTTAAAATCTCAACGGTAGACTATAAACATCCCATTTTTGACCGTCCTCAAGACTTGGACGTCATCGTTTGAACACTCGATGATCATCCATGCTCGTGTTCATTTTGAGTTCTCGGAGGTCTCGGCTAAGCGCCTTGCCTCAAGATCTCACAACTTATCTATTTTGTGCTTGGTCATGGACTAAACACTTGTGTTTTTACTTCTGAGGGCAGGGAATGGCTTGCTGGCCATCCCCACACCTCACCAGCCTTGGCTTTAGGCCACCAGCCTTGTTTTCTTGCTACCGGCCAAAGATTTTAGTCAGTCGGCAATGTTTTTGGTCAGCCGGCCATTTTTGTTGGTCAATCAGCCATATTTTCTAGCCTATCCCTTTCCATCTGCTTTGGGTAGATATTTTATGCCAGCTGTAGCTGGCATCCACATTACACCCCCTCCATACATGTGTATGGAGGGATTTGCCTCTTGTTTAGCTTCTCTTAGAAGCTTGAGGATTTGAACCTCTATAAAGAGGGAGCTCCTCCTCCCTCCTCCAGGGTTCAGAAAAATTAGGTTAGAGAGTGTAGATATAGTTTTGTATCTATACTCCCTTGTTTGATTATATTTTGTGCCCTAAAGTGAGTTTTGTCTTACTTTTGCACTAGAACACCTAGCATTACGCCATCCTTGGGTTGTTGAGGCCTTAGAAGGTTGTTGTTAGGGTTCTTGGACTAATTTTGACCAAAGAAAGGTGCTGGAGCTTTGTTTCTAAAGAAGGTCTACAAGGGTGAGCATCCTTACTTTAGTTACCCCTTTCTTGCTTAGGCTTTTAGCCATTCTTTCTTATTGTTTTAAGCTTTGACTATAACTGATAAAAGTTCTTATTTTTTGTGCTTTAGAACTTTGTTTAAGGTCACTTTAAGGTTTGGGGTTGTCTCCCCCCTCCAAGACCTTGTTAGGCCTTGTTTTAGGCCATACCTTTTGGCCATTGTTTTGGTCTTTGCATGACCTCTCTACCACTGAAATCCAGAGGATTTTCAGTGGTGGAGAGGTGGTTTTGAGGTCCTAAAAAGGAGAGGGTCATCCGCTCTCCTTGTTGTCTTTAATGCTTGCATAAATGGCTTATGTGGTAGCATGTGTGTTTAGTTTTTTTTAGATCCATTTCAGCATGTATTAGGCTTTGTTTTACCATGTTACACCTCTGTTTTGAGTTGGTTTAGACATGCCATGTACGCTTCATACACGTGTCTTGTAATCCCATGATTTGGCCTTAACATGCATCGTGTTGTAACATGTGTTTTTAGCATGATTTTGGCTCAACTCCATGAAGCTTTTAGCCTTGTTATAGCATGCTTAAGCTTCATTGTTTTGGTTATGCTTGCATTGTTTTCTATAGCCACCGTGCAATCAAGCTTCTTAGCTTTGAGTGTCCAAGTTGCTAGCATGCTCTATGTGGATCATTTCAGTGGCTTGGCATCACTTAGAATGTTATTTCAGTCCATATTTCATGCTTATAAACTTACACTTATCACTCCTTTAATGTCTTAAAGAGTTTGTGTACTATGCCTCATGAATGTGTCATTGTGTATGCCATCATGCTTAGGTCATTGGGATGCCATCTAAATGGGTTTTTGGGCTCATTTTGACATGTCATAACTCTGTTTTGGGTTGCTTAAATCATGCCATGTTTGGTTGTATTAGGTGTAGTCTAACACCTCTTTGATGGCCTTGCATGCCTCATGATTTTGCCCTTTTGTTTTAGCTTGTTTTGGCTTTGGTTATTGCATGTTTTAGGCTCACTTTAGCATGATTTAGGACTCTTTTGGGTCATACTTGCCATATGCTCTTTGTTTTGTGTAGTTTTGGTTCAAGTCCCTCGGCTAGTCTTAGGCTTCAGTCTTGAGCATGCCATGCTTGACTTGTTTATGTGATTTGGCATCACTCCTACCTTCATTTCAGAGCATGTAATGTTGTCATATTTGCATGCTTTTCATTCCTTTTAAGTGTGCTTAAAGGTTGCCCTTTTGTGCTTAAAGTGATTAGCCATTAGCATGCATGTTTGTATGTGGTTTTGTCCCTTATCCCTTAGCATTTTGGCCACTTTTTTTGGACCTATTAGAGAGCTGTCCATCTTTGTGTAAGACCATCCCCGCATGTTGTTGCATGCTTGCCTTGTATGTTGTCACATACTTGTTGCATATTTCGTAAATTGCAGGTTGTAGCATGCTAGTTTAATTGTGCCTTGTTGTGTACTTAATCCATGACATGTTGTTGCATACTTGGCCGATTAACATGTTGTTGCATGTTTAAGTAGTATGGCATTCGGTATGCATCTCTCGTTAAGTTTCCTAACATGTTGTTACATGCTTGCCTATCCTCATATGTTGTCATATGTTCGCCTTGCATACTTGAACGTCCATGTTGCATCTTGCATACTTGTCTAGGTTGCATCGTATTTGGCATGCTTGTTACCCTCGCCATGATCATGTCGTATTAGTTTTGCTTGCATATTTGCATCCCTTGCCTCTTGATCAACCATGGTGGAGGTTAGCCCCCCCCCTTTTGTGCTTATGTGCATTTCATTTGATATCAAATTGCACACTCGATACCATTGGGCATCATGCATTGAAATGCGTGATTGGTGGACCGAGGGTTGAGAACCATGCTCCTTTAAGTCTCAAACATGCTGAGGAGGGTAGTGGTGCATAAATTGCTTTGAAAATGCATTCCCATGCTCTGTTTGTCCTCTGCTACAGCAAAACAGGATTCTGCAGGAAGAGATGGCCGGTCGACCATCTTCAGTGTCGGCTGACCATTAATTGTTAGCCGGGATTGCCACAAATGGTCGATGACCAGTTCCCCATGGCCGGTGGTCTCAGCTCTTGGTCGGTGACATCTCACAATGGACCAAACTGCCCCGAATCTGCCATGTTTGACCGATCGGCCAAATTGTTGGCCAATTAGCTTATCTGGTGGCCGATGGGTGGCTGATGGCTCCCTCTCATGGCCAATGGACCTCCAAGGCCCTTGTTTGGGGTTGTTCTGTTGATTTGTACCATCATCTCTCAAGAAAGTTCAAGGAAATACACCTTTGAGCTCAAGCAGTCTCTGTGGTGACCTGAAACCGTGTTTTCCGTGTGTGGCACTCAATATGCACAAAATGTGTCCTTTTTCGTATCCTTTTGCATATTGGTAGATTCGAAAACTATCTTTGAATGCGTGGCTTTACAGTATTCTTATCATATTTACGAGGTTTGCATTTGTTATATGCATCTTTCACTTTTGCATCGGACATGCATCATAGCGTTTACATAACATATGCGCGTTGTGTCAAATAGGTATTCGTGTTTACATTGCATAGAGTATGTACATTGCATAGAACACGTTTTAACCTTGCTTGCAGAGAATGTGCACTTCTCACCTTGGCATGAAATGTGCATCATAATGTTGCATGTAGCATACATTTCTCGCACTTGCATTGTTATGCACGTTTTAGTTGCATTGTTATGCACATTTCACTTGTGTTGTTATGCACCACTTCACTTGCATTGTTATGCACACTTTACTTGCATTGTTATGCACCACTTCACTTGCATTGTTATGCACCGTTTCACTTGCATTGTTATGAACATTCCAGTTGCGTTGTTATGCACTGTTCTGCTTACATTGTTATGCACCATTCCATCTGCATTGTTATGCACCGTTTCACTTGCATTGTTATGCACGTCTCCCATGCATTGTTATGCACCTTTCCATTGGCATCATATATGAACGCATTTATCTTGTTTTGAAGTTATATCTTGATGTAACGTCAACCATGTGTTTCTACTATATTGTACCTATCAAAGTTTCCTTTTGTGCAGGCATGATACTGTATGTACGGTTCATTTGAGGCTGGTGCAACCTGACAATATTGTATATACGGTCCATTTGAAGCTAGCACAACCAGATGATGTTGTATGTGTTTTAGTCAGAGGAACTCTAGGTAACATCATTCCTATACCCTCGAAACTCTATTGTCGGTTAGAAGCATTTGGGTATGTCTGGTGCTTATACTGATACCTCATTGGTTAGAAACACCCGGGTGCGCTCGGTGTTTACGCTTTGCCCTTGTTAGAAACATTAGGACGCACTCCGATGTTTATACAACTCCTCAGTGCTTGCACTGCTTCCTTCCCTCTCTCGCATGTCATACACTGAGAGGTGTACCCTTCCCTTTCTCGCGTGTGATACGCTGAGAGGCGTGTCCTTCCCTCTCTCGCGTGTGATACGCTGAGAGGTGTACCTTTCCCTCTCTCGCGTGTGATACGCTGAGAGGCGTATTCTTCCCTCTCTCACGTGTGATAGACTGAGGGGTGTACCCTCCCTCTCTTGCATGTGATACGCTGAGAGGTGTACCTTTTCCTCTCTTGCGTGTGATACGCTAAGAGGTGTACCTTTCCCTCTCCCACATGTGATACGCTGAGAGGTGTACCTTTCCCTTTCCCGCGTATGATACACCGAGAGATGTTGCTTGTCCTTCTCCCGCGTGTGATACGCTAAGAGATGTTGTGTTTTAGATTTCGGGTATTCTCGGTAGTCGCTTTTAGCCTTCTCCGCGTGAGACGCAGTGAGAATTGTATAATTTTCTTACATCCTTTCTACGTGAGATGTAGTTTGGTTCGTGTTTACTTGCTTATGTACGAGTTTGCTGCAGCATTTCTTTGCATAACATTTGCTTAAAATGTTGTATTTATTTTGCATAAATGCTTCATTACAGTCCTCTTTGCATAATCATAAGTTATGTTCTGCATTGTGCATGTGATTTGCATCTTGCCTCTGCCTACGGGCGCACCTCTTTGTTATCTTGCCTGTTTGTCTAAGTCTTCGGCCTTGTCAAAAATGGGTCATCTCTAGGCTTTGACATTCACTACCGTCATTTCTTGACTTCCGAGTTCTGTCAAAGGGGGGCAACTATAGACACCCCATTTTTTTACCGTCCTCAAGACTTGGACGCCATCGTTTGAACACTCGATGATCATCCATGCCCGTGCTCGTTTTGAGTTCCTCAAGGTTTGGGCTGTGCGCCTTACCTTCGAGCCTATTAACTTGTCTATTTTGTGCTTGGTTGTTGACCAAGAGCTTGTCACTTTGTTTCTGAGAGAAGAAGGTGGCCTGTGGGCCAACCCTACAGCCCATCAGCCAGGCCCCATGCCCATTGGCCATGCCCTTTTTCCATCGGCCATCAGTGGTGGCCGGTCGGCATCACTGATGGCCAATCGGCCATACATTTTGGCCGGGGCCTTTTTCTTTGCTTTTGCAGATATTTTGATACCAGCTGTGCCAGCTGCTGGGCATAGTAAACATCCTCCATAGTGTATGGAGGGATTGCAACAAGCTTCTAGCTTGTCCAACAAGCTTGAGGCTTGTGATTCTATCTAAGGGGAGGCCCCTCTTTCCTTTCAAAGGTTCAGAATTTTTGGTTAAGACCAAATATCTCTCTCCCTCTCTCTCTCTTTCTCCATATTCCTTGAAAGTGAGTGTTCTTCACACATTTTGCCTACAACCCCTTTACCAAACCTCTTGACCTTGGAGCGGAGATTCCATAGGACTTGTTTGGGCATCCTAAAGTTGGTTTTGGCTCAGAAAAGCTCCTGGTTTTGCTGTTCTTCAAGGGTGAGGCCCATTATCCTCTTTAAAGATTTATTTTAATTGCTTGTTTGGCCATTTTTGCATGCTCTACAAAAATTTCTATTTTTAAGTGTTAAGGATTGTTGTTTGAGTGTTATGGTTGACAAGAAAATTACAGCAGGTGGCTGGGCCCTGGTCTTTAGAAGGGAACTGTATGATTGGGAGAAGCTGGAGCTGGATAGATTAGTTACTATGCTCCTGGCAGCCCCAGAGCTGTGTCCAGAGTGCCCTGACTAGCCTGTCTGGTCAGCCTCTTCTTCTGGGAGTCTGATGTCATCAGATTTGTATAAGTTTGTTGTGGCCACTGCTGGAGTCTCTTTGAGCATAACTAGGCTGATATGGCTCAAGTATATCCCTCCTAAGGTGAAGGTCTTTGGTTGGTTTGCATGGAAAAAGAGATTGAAGACCAATGAGTTCTTACTGAAGCTGGGTGTGATTAACCAAGGTGTATCTACAGCTTGTGTATTCTGTGGTAGTGAGGGTGAATCAGTGAATCATGTACTACTTTGGTGTCCCTTTGTGTGGATGATATGGGCTGAAATGCTAAATTGGTGGGATGTCCAAGCTATTATTCTAGGCTCTGTGGAGTGCCTTCTCCTGTGGTGGGCTGGAGGGAAGTGGAGGAAGCTAGAAAAGAAGATTTGGAGAGCAATACCATTGGTAGTGATGTGGTCAATCTGGAAGTGCAGAAGCGAGTGCCTGTTTAGGGCAACCATCCCAAATCAGGAGGACCTCTGTGATCTAATCAAGCATAGGATTGCTTTTTGAGTAAAACCACATCTTTCAGATTTACATTATTCAGTGCATGATTTAGTCTTCAATTTGAGGCAGGTTAGAAAGTGTTTGGGGGGTCCATGGTAGTTCTGTGAAAGCATTACAGCTTTGGTGCTGGCATGCTGGTCTGTCAAGTTCTGTAGACCTGCTGCTGAATTCTGATCTATTGGTCTGTAATAGTAGTGCCTCAATGTAATAGTTCTGCGGGGTCCTGCTCAGTCTTTGCTCTGTCTCTGATCTGTATGCGAGTTTTGCTATTGATTTGTGGCTGCTCACTCAGGATTAACATGGATGAGAGATCTGCTGGTTTATTTGCTTGATTGCTGGTTTGTTGGGAAGGTCTGTTTGAGTGCTGGTTTGCTGGTTTGCTTGAGTGCTTGGGTGCATTTCTGTTGGTGCTGGGTCTGCTAGGTGATTGATGAGCTTAGGTAAAGGCGGGGTTGGTCTGCTTTGCATAGTGTTTTGGAAATGCCCTGGGTGGTGGTTTTGCAGTTGTTTAAAGTAGGACCTCTGCTGGCTATTTGTTAGAATTATACACTGATGGTGTTTGGAGTGCTTACTATGATGGGCTTGTGGAGGCATTCTGCTGGTTGCTTTTCTGATCTGGTGTATAACTTCCAGCAGATATCCACTTCTCGGAGTGGCAGCTGCTATCCACTCTTGGAAGGGCTGACTGATCTGTCTAATTTTATTTTTCTGGTTTTGTGCTTTGCTTTGCGCGTTGGTTTCTCAGCAACTAGGAGGTTGGAGCTTGTTATAGCTCCAAGCTCCTCTTTATTGATGTAAACTTTCTTTTCCATCAATAAAGTCTTTTTTGCCGATCAAAAAAAAAAAAAAAAATAGGATTGTTGTTTGAGGCCTTGTTTGAGTTAGGGGTGATCTTCCCTCTTTTGTGGCTTGTTTTGCTCTGCTTTGAGCTACCACTTTAGGCTTTTGAGATCACCTTCTCTTGGCCTTTTAACCACTGAATTCCAAAGGAATTTCAGTGGTGGAAAGTGTGTTTTGAGCCCCCAAATAGAAGGGTGTCATCCCCTCTCCTTGTGCCTTGATTGCTTGTGTTGTTGGCTTAACACTTTGGCATGTTTTTTTACCTTCTTGAGGCTCTATCTTAGCATGTTTTTGTAACTTTTATAATATGTTATAACTCTGTTTTGGTTTGGTTTGATCACTTGTTGCATGCTCCATGTACTTGTAGTGCAACCCTCCCCATAGCCTTAACATGTATCATGCTTTGGACCACTATTTTAGCATGTTTTTGGCTCCACTCCAGCAAGCTTTTACTCTTGTTTTTCCATGCTTAAGCTCTGTTTTAAGTGATTTTGGTCATGCATGCCTTGCTTTGCATAGCCATAGTGCAATCTTGCTCACTAGCTTTGAGTTTCAAAGTCTCTATCATGCTTAACTTGAGTGTTTGCATGCATTTGCCTCTTTTCTCACATGATTTCAATGTGTATAGTGTGGTCATACCCTCTCATGCTTCAGTCTTTCAATGCTTTTGGAGGGTTATGCTTTATGCCTCAATCATGAGCCAATTGGCATGCATGCTTGCCTAAGCTTTTGGGCTACCATTGCAGCATATTTTTGGTCTTATTTTTCCATGATACAACTCTATTTCTGGTTGGTTAGAGCATCCCTCATTTGCTTCTTACATTTGTAGTGTAATCATGCTCATTGGCCTTGCATGCATCATGCTTTACGCCTCCCATTCTAACATGTGTTGGCTTTACTCCATGCATGTTTTGGCATTGTTTTGACCTGCCTTAGGACTGTTTTGAATCATCTTGGCCCTTTGGGGCTTGCTTGATATGGCTAGGGTGCAAGTACCTTAGCTAGTCTTGGGCTTTGAGCCACCTAGCATGCCTTAATTGTGATATGTGTATGGCATGGCATCATTTAACACATAATTTCAAAGCATATAGTGTTGTCACACTTCCATATTTTTCACTCTTTAAGTACTCTTGAGAGTTGTACCTTTATGCCTTGTTTGTGAGCCATTGTATGAGCATTATTTTCTTGCCTTTCAAGCCATCATCACAGCACATTTTGGCCATTGTTGGGGCATGTATGAGGTCTGCTTGTGGTCGGTTTAAATCCATTGAGCATTGTATTGCATGCCTCTTGTATGATACCTCTTTACTTGCTTTGATGCTTTAGCTTCCAAACATGGCATGCATGCATTGCTTATATGATGGAACCTCATGAGTGCCACTCTAGCATTGTTAGATAGCATGTTATTTGGATGTGTGATGCATTACATGTGTTTGGATCGAATGTTAATCCAAATATGAGAAACGAGGGACATTTCATACTTGAAATGATGAAACGTGCCTTATTTCTTAGTCGTCGTCCCCCCTTGATTGTGCATGATAAGGTGGAGGCCTCTTGAGCCTTGGGTGTTACTTGTGCATTCATCAATATTGTGCAAGCTTGACTCTTTGGCCATCATGCATTAAGATGCATGATTGCTGGCTCGAGAGCCGAGCACTGCACTCCTTTGAGTTTGAGACATGATAAGCAGTGTAGTTGCACACACATTTCCTCGCAAATACACTGTCATGCCTCTGTTTGCACTCTGTTGTAGCAAAAGGAGAAATTATATGAAGCAGTGGCCGACCGGCCATCAAAGCTGCTGACCGGCCACCAAGGTTGCCGATCGGCTATCAGAAGTGGCCGATGACCATCAACTTTGGCCGATGGCCATCCCTCTTGGCTGACCATCCCTCAGCATGTTCCTGAGGTGGGTCAGAAGCATCCTGGAAGTCGGTGTAATTTTTGAAGGTTCAAAACAGTGCAAACAGAGGCGTCTTGAGGCAAGGCAGTGGATTTCCAAGAGGACGCAGCCGAGCATGCAGATCTCCCTCGCCCGCGAAGCCATTTATCTCTTTTGTTAGCTAGTTGTAGTTAATTACCTGTGTTGTAATTAATTTAGCTTAGTGCTTTGTAATATTCTAATTAGCTTAGATTAGCTAATTATTCAATTTGGTTTGTAATAATTAATTAGCTACAATAGTTAGTTAATTAGTTGGTTTATAATAGTTAGCTTAATTAGCATATCTAGTTAGCTTTCATTTTATTCGGACCCTCCGTCGAGAGTGCAAATGTTGTAATAAGTGTGTGTGTGTGTGTGTGTGAATGTTTTCCAACCCCATGTCTTTCTCTTTTTTACTTATCCTCTTTTGATGGTTAGTTTTAGGGCATGTCTCAGTTAGCATACTTAAGCTTTGCATGTGTGCATCATTCATTCGTACTGCATGCATCGGGCTCGGCGCATCATTCAAATTGCATTGTATTTCAATACCTATTTCAATACATGTATCAAGTGTTGAAAATCATATGCCATCTTAGATAGCCAAGCCTAGTTAGTTGCATTTTGCATGTGTTGCATTAGGCATGTTGTATAATTAGGATCGTGCATTGATTTCTAATTGGTTTCTGTTTTGGCTCGGAGCACACTGTGAGTGTTTATGCTTTAGCATCCTTGCATGCGTGTAAGTAACTGCCATGACAGCGTGCTTGCCATGAGGCTACGTGCTTAAGTGATTAACTGAATGAATGACTGTGGATGAAGGCTTCATTTCTTGAATTGGAACAATTCATCAAAATGTGCATTTTAAGCCCACCTGTTTGTGGTAAATCATGTTTTAAGCCCACTTGAGGGTGGCAAATCCACGCTTTAGCCTACTTGAGGGTAGCAGCTTCAAACCATTTTCGAAAACAAACATTGAAATATTTTGTTCCAATTCTTGTGATTTTAGTCTATACATGTATGTTGTGCGCATCACGTAGTAAGCTAGCTAATAATCGGAATAAGAACACATGTGTTTTCAAAACAACATATCATGATTAGTAGAGGCCGATCCTTTAATCGGACGAGCGGAGGTGCTCATTTCATGACCTTCTCACCTCGTACCCAAGTTCCAGAGCCGAGACAACTTTGGTGATGACGAACACGTGGCCTTAGGCACGAGTCAGGGTTTCCTAAATTTCACAAAAACAAAATACTTAGGTGGCGACTCTGAAATCTGGCAAAGCAATCCATATTTGGCGTTTTTTGATTTAAAATTGATTTTTCAAAACCAATTGCTGGATTTGGACTATTTGGTGATTTATCAGTCTTACATTGCACTTTGTGAGATTAGATTCAGAACCGTGACAAGAGTCCAGACTGTAGTAGCTATGAACCACAATTCGCGCGCGGAGCAGAGTTCGGGCGGTCTACAGGTAGGCTCCTGGATACAGCTGAGGCCGAGCTAGGAGCGCCTGCACTGAGAGTGGCCCTTTAGAGCCTATTCTGAGCGATGATGACGCTAAGATCAGCGAGACCAATGAGGAGGCAAGTTAGCATTCATAGTCGTCCGAGAGTGGGGACGATGACGTTGGCTCAGGTTCTGACAGTGGTGATGCTGATGCCGAGGAGGGCTCTATGGCAGAGAGTGGAGAGGGCCCCGGTTCAGACTCTGATCCTGATTCAGACAGTGGCGCTGATGGAAACAGCGTTGTAGAGTCTACTCCGCTGAGGGAGAGGATGGAGAGGGCCTCTAGATCTTGAGATAGATAGCGCTGATGTTCTGTATTTTTGCTTAGTTTCTTTTTTCTAGTAGTGTTAGCACTTTGTACAGTTTTAGGCAGGTTTTATTTGCTTTAAAAACTTGTACTACACTTTTGTAAAAACTACCATGATCGGAATGAAATCTAGCTCTCCCTTTTTTTTTTTTGAAAAAAGTGTTATAATTAGCATTATGAGCATCGCATCGCATGAAAATGAGATTGAAGTTGGCATTGAAAACTGAATACTTGTATTGTCACAACAGTCTGAATCAGGTAATGGACCGACCAACAACTGAAATAATCAACGTAATGCAACCCGATAATCAAAACAACAGCTCGACAAAGAAAACAGTTCGACATGCAACAAAACGACTCAATAAAGATCTCGATTACCAAAACAACTCAATAAACAACATAAAAAAAAAAAAAAAAAAAAAAGAGAACAAGAAAAAGAAAAAAAAAAAAAAAAAAAAAAAAAAAAAAAAAAAAAACACAACAAACTTGCTAAAGTTAAAACGACTCAAAACAAGACCTTAGAACACACAAATAATAGAATAAAACTCCTATATACAATTGAATCTTCACAAAGGAGGATAGCAGGCACAAAATGAAGGTTTCCGGCCATGAGGGGTGGCCTGCCAGCCATCAATGAACCTCTGCTGACCATCAATGGGCCTATGCCGGCCATCAATGAGCCTTGCTGGCCATCAATGTGCAGGACCTCCAAAATGTTGACACCTGGCTTCCACTCACTGCCTTATCTTCTACAAAAGCTCCTGCTACATGATTTCTTCATTTCAATTGCTGTTTTGCCACAAATGGAGCCATTTTTTGCCAAAAAACTCTCCGATTAGATTGTAACTTTAGATGGCTCAAAAAAATTAAATTTTTTAGCTTTCGGCATAAATGCACTATTCCAGCTGAGTCATTCTTGACTTTGTTTTCTATTCCTCCATTCCGCAGCTAGATGCTGGAACTCGGTTACGCACGTTTTTAGTTTCAGGAGACAAGAGCTATGCCCAACAATCAAAGAGTTTCAAGTGCTAATGGATTCCCGGTAGGATGAGGAAATCTTGCCCAAGCCCCGTTTTGGTCACGTCCAAGCTTTAGGAAGGATGTGTGGGCATACTTCTCATGAGGCTCGATCCTTGGTTCACAACAGAGAGCTGGATATTCCCAGCTTCATTTATGAATTTTCTGACGTCGGTGATTGCGACGACCATTTTTGGCTAAGTTTTCAGCAGCACGCCCTTTGTTTGTGTATGTTGGCTCATGTTCTTCTTGCCCCGAGTTTTGGAGGGTCTAGGATCTGACTCATCGAAGTAGCCCAAGGCTTAAAAGAGGGAAAAAGATGCATTGGTTTAGCATTGGCCGAGACTTTGATAGGCTTAGACGCCTTCCATCGGTGAAAGACAAACAAATTTTCGGGAAGTCCACTACTTTTGCAGGTGTAGACACCCCATTTTTGACCGTCCTCAAGACTTGGACGTCATCGTTTGAACACTCGATGATCATCCATGCACGTGTTCGTTTTGAGTTCCTAAAGGTCTTGGCTGCGTGCCTTGCCTTAAAGCCTCTCAACTTGTCTGTTTTGTGTTTGGTTGTGGACCAAGGACTGGTAGTTTTGTTTCTAAGGGAAAAGGGTGGCCTGTCGGCCAACCCTACAACCCATCGGCCAAGCCTTGTGCCTATCGGCCATGTTTTCTTGTCATCGGCCATCAGTGGTGGCTGACCGGCACTCTTTTTGGTCGATCGGCACCCTTTTTGGACGATCAGCCATATCTTTTGGCCAAGGCCTTTTATTTGCTTTTGAAGATATTTTTGTGCCAACTGTGACAGTTGGTGAGCACAGATTTCATCCTTCATACACATGTATGATGGGATTGATTCAAGCCTTTAGTTTATTCAACAAGCTTAGGATTTGAATTTCTATAAGAAGGGAGACCCCTCTCCTTTTTCCAGAGGTTTTGAAATATTGATATACAAAACATATATCACTCTCTCTGTATTTCTTCCTCTCTCTCTATATTTGTGCTTGTTTGTGCTCAAAAGTGCCTTTTCTTCACACTTTTGCACACAAACACCTAGTGAAACACCATACTCTTGTTGCTGAGGTACTTGAGGGTTTTGTTTGAACTCAAAGTTTGGTTTTTAGTTCAGAAAGTTGCTGAAGTTGCCTCTTTGAAGTTGTTCTACAAGGGTGAGTCACTAACCCTCTTTTAAGCTTTGTGTTCATTGCTTACTTAGCCTTATTTGCATGCTTATTTTGGCTTAACTCTCAACTGTAAAAAGCTTCATTTTCATGTGTTTGAAATGATTGTTTAAGGTCCTGTTGGTGTTGGGGGTGGTCTACCCCCTTTTGTGCCTTGTTTTGCTTTGTTTTGGGCCACCTCTTTAGGCTTTTGTTTTACTCTTTCCATGAACTTTCTACCACTGAATTCCTGAGGAATTTCAGTGGTGGAAAGTGTATTTTGAGGCCTTAAATAGGAGAAGGTCATCTCCTCTCCATGTGTCTTGCATGCTTGTATAGATGGCTCATCAAGCTAGCATGTTTGTCTAGCATGTATTGGTTCCATTTCAGCATGTTTTTGGTCATTATTTAGCATGCAATAACTCTGTTTTGGGTTGGTTTGATAGCCTAACATGCATCATGCTTTGGGCTATCATTCTAGCATGCTTTTGGCTTAACTCCAAGAAGCTTTTGTTCATGTTTTACCATGCTTAAGCTTTGATTTGTGTTGTTTTGGTCATGCATGCATTGCTTTGTATAGCCATGGTTTATTCTAGCTCATTAGCCTTGAGTTTCCAAGCTACTAGCATGCATTGCTTGGGCTATTCACATGATATGGCATCATTTGTTATGTGATTTTAGAGCATGTTTCATTGTCATGCCCTCACATTTGTCACACTTTCAATGCTTTGGAAGGTTGGTTCTTTACGCCTTAAACATGAGCCATTGTGTATGCCACCATGCCTAGGCCTTTGGGCTATCATTTCAGTGTATTTTTGGCCTTGTTTTACCATGATATAACTCTAATTATTGTTGGTGTAGTCATGTCATGATTGGTTTTGGTAGGTGTAGTGCAATCCCCTTTGTTGGCCTTGCATACTTCATGCCTCATGCCTTAATGCTAGCATGTTTTAGCTTTAGTCCATGCATGTTTCAATTTCATTTTGACATGTTCTAGGACTGTTTTGAGTTGCCTTGGCAATATGACTCATGTTTTGTATAGCTATAGTGCAAATACCGTGACTAGTCTTGAGTTTTGAGGCCCCTACCATGCTATACTTGTAATGTTTGCATGCCTTGGCATCATTTGGCATGAAATTTTAGAGCTTATATCTTCACCATACTCACATGTTTATCACTCTTTAATTGTGTTTAAGAGTTGTGCCATTACGCCTTGTTTGTGAGCTAATACATGAGCATATCTTTCTTGCCATTTTTGTTGTAAGTCTAGCATGTTTTTGCTACCATTTTGACCAACCTTAGATTTGTTTTGAGTGCTTAAGGTCATGTGAGCATTGGTTTGTATAGCTATGGTGTTAATGCCTTGACTAGCTTTGAGTTTTGAGGTATCTTGCATGCTTGATTTGAGGTATTTGCATGTTTTGTCATCATTTGGAATGATATTTCAGAGCATATAGTGTTGTCACACTTCCATGTTTTTCACTCATTCAATGTGTTTGAGAGTTGCACCTTTATGCCTTGTTTGTGGGCCAATGCATGTGTATGCATTTTCTTGCTTTCATGCCATCATTTCATCATTATAGCCATTGTTTTGGGCATGATTGAGGTCTGTCCATATTCGGTTTAAGTCCATTGAGCATTGTTTCGCATGCCTCTTCTGTGTTGCTCTTTACTAGCTTTGATGCCTTAAGCTTCTAACTTGCCATGCATGCATTTCTCATGTGTTAGAATCTCGTGCATGCCATTCTAGCATTGGTAGGCTAGCATGTTGTTTGCATGCTTATGTTACATTGCATTGTGTATGCATGCCATTAGCATTGATAGGTTGATCATGTTGCATTTCATTCTGTGTGCATGCATTACATTGTGTTTATTATGTTGTATGCTTTGCATTGTGTTTGGAGTTGGACGTTAATCCAAACACGAGGAATGTCGTACGTTTCATACTCAAAGTGATGAAACGTGCCTCATTTCTCGGTCGCCGACCCTCTTGATCATGCAAGATAGAGGCAGAGGTTTTTATGTGTTATTTGTGCATTTATTGACATTGTTTTGTGCAACTCGGCCTCTTTGGCCATCATGCATTGAGATGCATGATTGATGGCTCGAGAATCGAGTATTACACTCCTTTGAGCTTTAGACATGATAAGGATTGTGGTTGCGCACACATTGTCTTGCAAATACACTGTCATGCCTCTGTTAGTGCTCTGTTACAGCGAAAGGAGAAGTTTGCAGGAAGAAGTGGCCGACCGGCTATCAAGTCTGCCGATCGGCAATCAAAATTGGCCGATAGCCATGAAATTTGGCCGATGACCATTACATTTGGCCGATGACCAATCCTCTTGACCGACCACCCCTTAGATTGTTCCTAAGGTGGATCAGAAGTATCTTGGAGGTTGGCACAATTTTCAGAGGTCCAAAACAATGCAAACAGAGGCATCACGAGGCAAGGTGGTGGATTTCCAGGAGGATGCGACCGTGCATGCATCATTCATCATTCCGAGGTGGAGCTGTGGCAGCCTATTTTAGTTTCTTACTTAGTTGGTTTTGTACTTTAATTAATTTGATTAATTAGTTAAAATTTTGTAATAATTAATTAGCTAAGTTGGTTAATTAGTTGTTTTATACTTAATTAGCTTAGCTTAGCTAGCTTAGCTTATTTATTCGGACCCTCCATCGAGAGGGCACAACTGTTGTAATAAGCGTGCGTGTGTGTGATGCATGTCTTCCAAAACCCATTTCTTTCTCCCTTTTACTTATCCATTTTCAGTGGTTAGTTTTAGGGCATATTTCGATTAGCATCCTTATGCTTGCATGTGTGCATCCATTCATCTGTTTCGCATGCACCAGGCTCGGTGCATCATATAAATTGCATCATATTTCAATACCAATTTGAATACATGTATCAAGTTGCATTTCACATGACATCTTAGAATCGCCGAGCCTATTTTAGTTGCATTTTTGCATGTGTTGCATTAGGCATTATTGACATAGCTAGGATCATACATTGATTACTAACTAGCTTCTTTCTTTGACTCGGAGTACACTGTGAGTGTTTATGCTTTAGCATCTTGCATGTGTATAAGTGTTAACATGATAGCATGCTTGCCATGAGGCTAATTGCTTAATTGATTAACTGCATGAATGCCTGTGGATGAAGGTTGGATTGCTTGAATCGAAACAATTCATCAAAATGCTAGTTTTAAGCCCACTTTGCGAAGTGGCAAAATCATGTTTTCTAAGCCCACCTGAGGGTGGCAAATCTGCGTCTTAGCCTACTTGCGAGTAGCACCTTCAAACCATTTTCAAACAAACAAACATGAGATGTTTTGTTCCAACATAAGTGATTTAGTCTATACTTGTATGCTGTGCGCATCACATGGAAAACTAGCTAATAAACCGGAATAAGAACACAAGTGTTTTCAAAAATAACATATCATGCTAGTCAAGGCCGATCTTTGATCGGGCGAGCCGGGGTG
Source organism: Camellia sinensis (assembly GCF_004153795.1). Lineage (NCBI taxonomy): Eukaryota > Viridiplantae > Streptophyta > Magnoliopsida > Ericales > Theaceae > Camellia > Camellia sinensis. The sequence goes on from NW_021024612.1 coordinate 2,882,009, forward strand.
CTCGCAGCATGACCTTCCCCTCTTGTACCCAAGTTCCCGAGCCGAGGCAACTTTGGTGATGACGGACACATCGCCTTAGGCACGAGTCAGGGTTTCCTAAATTTTCCCGAAACAAAATATTTAGGTGGCGACTCTGTATCTGGAAAAATAGTCCATGTTTGGCACTTCTTTATTAAAAATCAATTTTCCAAAAACGATTTGTCAAATTTGGAATCTTTGGTGATTTATCGGTCTTACATTGCACTTTGTGAGATTAGATTCAGAATCGTGACATTGAGTCCGAACTGTGGTAGCTAGAACTACAATTCGCGCCATCGCGCGCGGAGTCAGGAGTTCGGGCGATCTATAGTTTCTGGCGACTCTGCTGCGGACTTAGAGAGCTTGACTCGAACTCATGATATATTGTTTTATCCACACTTATGTGTTTCTTTCCATTGCATTTGCATTGGTGTGCCTAGGACACCGTGTTTGCCGTATGCTATTCCTGAACGGTTTGTCGGAGGCTTGCTTTGAGAAGCGTGCCATAAGGCTGACCAATTGCGGGCTCTGTCATGACCAGAACACAAATGACGGTTTTTATCGGGGCACCCTTTTTGACCATTCGACCTAGTGTATATCGGAATCCATAGTGACTATTCCAAGCTAGGACAGGTTGCTTACCCGATTGTTGGTTGTTTGAAACCGCTGTGTGTGTAATAAAACCCTAGTTCCTGACAAGATAGGATAGGGAAACCCTACCCCTCCATAGGGGCATTTTTGGCTCTCACTTGCTTGCTATGTGCTTTTATAGTTTGCCTCTATAGGACCGCATGTATTAGTTTGCAAGTCTGGGTATCAGGCCTGAGGGCATTAGTATTTTGGAGGGGATCAGTTTTACCTGAGGGTATCAATTTACAGGAAGAATTTGGGATAGAATTCAATAAAGAGTACAGTCCTTCAGCTATGCTTAAATATGTTCTGGTCAAATTGGGCTGAGATGCTACCTACTTTCTCTTTTGCTAGGGGGGGTCAAAGATTCAGTTCAGAGCAACCAGTGTTCCTTCGCTGAGGCAAGGCAAAGAAGGGCTAGTCAGAGCTCACCGGTTCAACAGATTCGATAGTCACCAGTCACATCACCTCTGTTCAACTTAACAGACCGTGATGGCACAGGGTTCGGAAGAAGTTGTGGCCACGATGGCTGCAATAAACCAAGGAATCGCCATGCAGGGCAAGACCAATGCTGAAATACAACGCCCATCTCGGGCATCTACCACACATCCAGTCTCGGAACCCCAATCATCTCAAACCCATGAACCCACTACTTCTAAGCTGTTGAGAATGATTGAAGATCTTCAGAGAACTGTGGCAGATCTGGCCTTTGGGATATTGGCTCCGCCATCACCCACATCGCATGGCAGGAATTTCATGCCAAAAAGCTCCCCAATCTTGGGACAGGTTGCATTTGAAGAAGGCCAATCCCTTGGCAAAGTGGAGGCGAGTGGTAAGAACATGGTAGGGACAGATATTGGCCCTCATAAACACCTTCAGTGGGCTATTGAGGCGTTGAAAGCCGAAGGGCTAAACAAATAGCAAATGGTTGTAGTTGTTGCACAGATTGTGGATGGCACTTTTGCCACTCAAAATGAGAGCAGTTTGAATCAAGGGGCAAACCGGGGAAAGGGCCGTCGTACCCAAAACATTCCTTTCAACTCTAATCCTGCACTTGAAAGAGATCAGCAAACCAAGTCAGCACCTACCGACCCCTTTGCTAGTGCATCCAGCAAAAATCCACAAACCTCAAGTCATCAACCCCAAGGCCAGAGGGTCTTCCATGCTGTAGACACCCCATTTTTGACCGTCCTCAAGACTTGGACGTCACCGTTTGAACACTCGGTGATTATCCATGTTTGTGTTCGTTTTGAGTTCCCGGAGGCCTCGGCTACGCGCCTTGCCTCAAAA